>JANAVB010029451.1:0-65617 GCA_029216955.1 Iris pallida | reverse complement strand
GCGCACTCCTGACTTGACTTGACTTGATAACTTGACTTGACCTGCCTTGACACCGGGGTGTTCCTGCTTGCTTGCTTGTACAATCCACTTGTCTTGTCTTGCATCATGTCTAGGACGTGACTTCCTGGGTACCACGGCCAGGGACTCGCGCTAAACTGGATTAGGCTAATTATTAGATCAAACTAGAACATGGAGAATTCCCAGTCACAGGCAATCTCGTTATCTGGGCGCTTTAATGGACTTGTAGCTTGCCGACGAGTAGAGCATATTTCCAGCACACTGTCATGTGTTGCACCCTCTAAGTCACCTAAGGGTACATTTGTCTCCCGGGCAATGTACCCACCTATAACTCTCAACCCGCGAAAGGATAACTGGATGGTCTGCAGGGCTTGGGACTGGAAATTCTCACTTGCATCTTGTTAGTAATTAGGCTTGTGATAACCCTAGTTTTAAATTAGTAAGCCGTAGTACTTGCTTGGCCGATTGTGAATGAATGGTGTCCAGCCTTGTCTAAGTTTTGTCTAGCTCCAGTACCTGATATCTCCTGAGCATGTTTGTTTTACTTATCTCTAATGATAAATGGGTAGAGACAGTGAGCTATTCAGGCGAAGGGGTACAATCCCGTCCTTGTTTGGTTTAAGGATTGTAACCTGGCTCCCGGAATGGTTCCACATCCCTAGTCGTTTATCGCCCTGTGTACTTTACTACTTGTACTTTCTTTATTCTTTATGTTCTGATATGCTGGATTTTGTTCTTATTTGTGGCCTCCTTTGTGGCACTTGCTCTTCTGGGGTTTGACCCAGCTGGTTTTGTGTGGCCAGATTTCGGAGCGGCTCCCGAGGATCTACCAAGCTTCCAGCCCAATGGTGACAACTAGACGGAACCCGGGCCAAGAGTGGGTTTTCCTTTTTGTTTCATCCACTAATATGTAAATTTATTCTTTTGAGGCGTTTAGCCGACGAGCACCTGTTAGCTCGATGCACATTTACTTACTGTCTGCCTACGGGCTGTAACATGATTAACAAATCCTAGGGTTGATCATGTATGACTGAACTCTTGCTAGTCCTATCATTTTGTTCGACTAGCTTCATGATCATCCAATATGTAATATTTGGGACGCCTTATATATATATTTGATGCTCTAATATCTTGTAACTCTGTTAATTGCTTGAGATTGAGACAATAGGCTTGACCTTAAGAGACTGCTGGCTTGTAGTAAACCCTCATATCTAGACAGCCGTGACCGTATAGTTGAGATGTATTCTATTCAATATACGTAGCTGGCTGTGTCTGCCCCCGCTCTCCAGTATTCTGGTTCTGGGGCGTGACAGAATGTGTGTAGGGTGAGTGAGAACATGCATGAGGGGGCTGTGTGTGTGTGGTGTGAGAGATATACATGTGAGTGTAGGAAAAACTGTGTTCCCAGATTTGTGTTTGTGAGCAAAGTGTTAGCAGGAAATAGGATTAGGTGACTGAACACAACAGTGCTAGATGTAATTCTCAGGTTTTTGATGGTGAACTAGTGTGTAGGTTAAAAGTGTTGACAGAAACTTAAATGGTGTAAAGGGAATCAACAAGTTCAGGTCTTATACTAATCTCAAAAACAGTGAATGCCCAAACCCATTCCCAGGTTTTTGTCTTCACACAATTTCCAGATTTCATACCACATAGGAAACATTCCATGGTTCAAAATAGAACTCAAAATCAGTCTAAAACAGTTCACAGTTTCAGAACTTGAACCCATTAGGGACTTAAACCTACATGTTAACATTATTAAATGGGTTTAAAATGTTGGCAAAGTTCAATATCAAAATCTGGAAAAAATCAGAAAATCAATACACAGTTCAGAATTTGGTAGATTAACAATTACCTATTGAAAAAATTATTAAAACACAAATAATGAGTTGGTAAATGAAATATACAATGTATTTGTGTCCCAGGGTCCACCACGTGTCCATCAATACGACACAATCGTGTCCAATACAAATAAACCCAAATCGGGCATAACAGTGCACTGTCCAATGCACTGTCTCGTGCACACGTGCACTCGTGTCGTACACACGACATAGGCCAAACTAGGCCTCGTGCTTGCAACCCTAGGTTTGCCCAGGGTCTATCTAAGTGTCCAATAACCTGTACTGTGTCCTAGAGTGTCGTGTCCGATGATATAGAGCCGTATCAGTGCACTATTTCACGTGTGCACTGCACAGTGTAAAATCAGTGCGACACTGATATCCCTCTCGACATGCCACATGGACACGTGAGACTTGACACGTGGCATGTCAGTCATAGCCCCATGGCATGTGTCGAGTCTCGCGTGTCCTGGTTGTGTGTCGTGTCCTCTAGAGTCCCCGAGTAGCAGGGGACAGAACCCGAGCGCGCGCGCGTGTGTGCAGCACGTGTCAACGCGTCAAATTGACACAACCCGACACAATCACCACCTCAGAGGAACATAAATCATTAAGCAATGATAAAACCTAGATTCCTATTCAAAAACATTGCACAAAAGAAATTGAATTGCCCTTTGAGGCATTTCGACAAACACTTAAGGACAGGTCTGATACGTGTCCAAAATGGACACGAAACCTATGAAACCCGACACGAAACCAATGAAGACACTTAGGGGACTCCTAGGGCTTCCTAAATATGTAAAGAAATCAAATTTTCGTGTGTAGGAAATAGGATTAGGAGACTGAACACAACAGTGCTAGATGCAATTCTCAGGTTTTTGATGGTGAACTAGTGTGTAGGTTAAAAGTGTTGACAGTAACTTAAATGGTGTAAAGGGAATCAACAAGTTCAGGTATACTAATCTCAGAAAAACAGTGAATGCCCAAACCCATTCCCAAGTTTTTGTCTTCACACAATTTCCAGATTTCATACCACATAGGAAACATTCCATGGTTCAAAATAGAACTCAAAATCAGTCTAAAACAGTTCACAGTTTCAGAACTTGAACCCATTAGTCTACCCCTTTTTGATTTTGGTTTTATGAATCAAACACACCCAAACAAAGTTCAAAATCAGTCTAAAACAGTTCACAGTAAGGTACATGAAACGCTGAAAGAAGAATGTATATGAAAACAACAGAGATTTGATAATGGAAAATATCTATATATGATAAGTAAGAACTGCAAGCAACATATGATTTAGAGCACAATATGCTTATGTAAACGGTCTAGGAAAATGCAATGGTAACTCCATTGTACGTGGGTGTACAATAGACATATGCAATAGTTATACAATATTGTACAATAGGATTTGAGTACATAACCAATTCTACTCCCCCCCCCAATCAATACACAAGGATCCACTCCAGTTACGTTATCTTGCACAATAGTGTACAATGTTATACAATGGATGTACAATATTAAACAATAGATGTACAATGTTATACAATAGTTGTACAATGCTATACAATAGTGTACAATGGTCTATCCCTGGGACTCATGTGATACTGAGAGTACAATATGCACAAGGAGTATACAAGGATATGGGTATTCAATAAATACAATATGTAAGTGAAACGGACATCACAATATGTATCTAGTGAATACAAGGGGATAACATCTCAAAAGAAGATCCATATAGTACCAATCCGTGATAACAATCGTGTCAGCATCAAGTACAGTAATCTAGAACAAGAATGTAAATCCAGACAAGTATGAAACGGTCAGAGAATGTACTCGCCTCGTATCTGAAGGTTTGAAGTAAATGTACTGTCCGAGATGAGGTACCTGACTCCTAGTTAGAGCAACACAAGTCAAGGTGTATACAGGGGATGATAACAGTAATCTACAATACATCTACATGCTGTCTAGGTCAAACTAGACTAAAGTCAACACTTGGTCAACTCTAGTCAACCACACTAGTCAACTAGGTCAAGTCCTAGCCCAAACAAGTCTAACAAGTCTCACTAGGCCTAACCAAGCCTATACTAGCCAATCAAATATGATTCCCAAGCCACAGAGCAATCACACACCAATCAAGTAACACAGGTTCACAAAACCCAACTTATGTGCATATTCCACATACACAAGGTTACACAAGGATACCATTGGCTACACTACACAGGCCATGAGCCAAATTCATACATTATGCAACACATATACCAAGGTATGTGAATGTGTGTGTGGAAAGAAGAGTGGACTGAAACATGACAGGAAATGGGAAATAGATAGGTATGTGAATGTGTGTAGGGTGAGTGAGAACATGCATGAGGGGGCTGTGTGTGTGTGTGGTGTGAGAGATATATATGTGAGTGTCGGAAAAACTGTGTTCCCAGATTTGTGTTTGTGAGCAAAGTGTTAGCAGGAAATAGGATTAGGTGACTGAACACACAGTGCTAGATGTAATTGTCAGGTTTTTGATGGTGAACTAGTGTGTAGGTTAAAAGTGTTGACAGGAACTTAAATGGTGTAAAGGGAATCAACAAGTTCAGGTCTTATACTAATCTCAGAAAAACAGTGAATGCCCAAACCCATTCCCAGGTTTTTGTCTTCACACAATTTCCAGATTTCATACCACATAGGAAACATTCCATGGTTCAAAATAGAACTCAAAATCAGTCTAAAACAGTTCACAGTTTCAGAACTTGAACCCATCACTCTACCCCTTTTCTATTTCAGTTTTATGAATCAAAACACACCCAAACAACCCCAAATTTTGAACACAACAAGATAACATATAGGAGATATTTAGGTACTTAAACCTACATGTTAACAGTATTAAATGGGTTTAAAATGATGGCAAAGTTTAATATCAAAATCTGGAAAAAAATCAGAAAATCAATGCAGAGTTCAGAATTTGGTAGATTAACAATTACCTATTGAAAAATTATTAAAACACAAAATAATGAGTTGGTAAATGAAATATACAATGTGTTTATGTCCCAGGGTCCATCACGTGTCCATCAATACGACACAATCATGTCCAATACAAATAAACCCAAATTGGGTATAATAGTGCACTGTCCAGTGCACTGTCTCGTGCACACATGCACTCGTGTCGTGCACACGACACAGGCCAAACTAGGCCTCGTGCTCGTAACCCTAGGTTCGCCCAGGGTCTAGCTAAGTGTCCAATAACCTGTACTGTGTCCTAGATTGTCGTGTCCGAAGATACAGAGCCGTATCAGTACAATATTTCACGTGTGCACTGCACAGTCTAAAATCAGTGCGACACTGATATCCCTCTCGATATGCCACGTGGACACGTGAGACTTGACACGTGGCGTGTCAATCATCGCCCCATGGCGTGTCGAGTCTCGCGTATCTTGGTTGCGTGTCGTGTCCTCTAGAGTCCCCGAGTAGCAGGGGACAGAACCCGAGCGCGCGCGCGTGTGTGCAGCGCTTGTCCACGCGTCGAAATCGACACAACCCGACACAATCACCACCTTAGAGGAACATAAATCATTAAGCAATGATAAATCCTAGATTCTTATTCAAAAACATTGCACAAAAGAAATCGAAATGCCCTTTGAGGCATTTCGACAAACACTTAAGGATAGGTCTGATACGTATCCAAAACAGACACGAAACCTATGAAACCCGACACGAAACCAATGCAGACACTTAGGGGACTCCTAGGACTTCCTAAATATGTAAAGAAATCAAAATTTCATGGAGAAATGGAGAAGTTACCTATAGTTGAACTTTCAAGAAAAACCCCCTTTCTAGAGCTCTTCTCCTTGATGTCCCAATCCCACAAAACAATACCAAACTGAAATGAAACTCCTATAACAGTAAGAATAGATATATTAAAACCTAATAGAAGAGATTTGAATGAAAAAGGAAATGGAATGGAATTCTAGGGATTAAATGAAATAGGAAACAAACCTTTTCCTAAACTTGAGCTTTCCTAAGAAAGAGGCAACCCTAAAATTAGGAGAGTATTTATAGGGTGATGTCCCAATGTTGATATGGTGGCCGACCACTTAGTCTAGGGCTTAGGGTTTTGCAATATCTTGGGCTTTGGGCCAACCTACAAGGCTATGTTTTGAATTGATTTATTAATGGTTCTAAATCAAAAGCCATGACTTATGACTTTCTAATTCCTATTGCTAACTAGAGTCTATTGACCAAACCAAGGGTTAGCTTAGGTTAGACTAGAGTCAATAACCTAACCAAGTCCATACTAACTAGGGTTAGCTTCTAGGTTGGTCTACAAGGGTCAAAACTAGTCAAAGTCAACCATAGGCCCAAAATCAATTATACTAAAAATCTCTAAAAATCACTAAAAAATCACATTATTATAATAAATCTAAATAAAATAATAATTCCAAATAATTCCAAAAATTACAAAAATGACTAAAATACCCCTCAATCTAGAAATGATAAATGAAATACCCTAATCACATAGCTAGGCTCTGGGGTTACACTAGCAAGACACCAAATCATAAGTCATAATTTAAAATAGTTTTTTTTAAATGATTAAAAATTAATAAAATTATATAAAATTTTAAATACCATAATTAAATAAATTAAAATACAAATTTCAAAATTACCCTAATCTGGAAAAATTGGGTGTTACACTAGCGGCCCTTACTGCTTTGACCACCAACTGACCCAATCAAGACTTGTGAATGTTAGTGTCACTCAACCAACTTTGCCTTGCGGCAGTTTCCCGACTTAAACTCAAACAACTCAACCAACTTAAGCAACTTATATGCCGACAACTCAAGACTTGACGCCACATCTCGTGCCGAAGCACGACGCCTATGTTGAAACCCAATCTTAGGTCCAAACTTTCTGTTCTAACTGTACACACCTCCAACTCGACTCAATCCAAAGGCATATACGCGAATAGCCGCTATTTTGCGGACATCTATATGAACTTGGCTACTAGCATCACAAGCTATACCTTGACGTATAGTTTTGTTAATCGGGATCCTTTCGACGCAAGTAGCTAGCCCCGTCGCAAGTCCCCGTTTAACCCGTGCCAAAACCTTACGCACGACTATACCCTGTTTCCTCCTAGGCCGAGTCGGTCCCATGGCCCAGGGTTGCCGCTCGAGGATTCATCGCCCTTGTCGACAAGTTGTCAAATGACCATGCAAGACTCGACACAAACTGACGTCTCACACAGTCATTCCTCTACCAAAACCAGGACTTCTATCCTTGAGACCCCTCGACGATCCAAGGTCGCGAGCATTCCTTCCTTGAGACCCTTCGACGACCCACGGTCGCGAGCATTCTTTCCTTGAGACCCCTCGACGACCTACGGTCGCGAGCATTCTTTCCTTGAGACCCCTCCGACGACCCACGGTCGCGAGCATTCTCTCCTTGTTACCCTATCATTTGGTTCAACTCGTGAACGCCTATTTGATAGTCCTTTCTCAAAACTCACTTTGAATCAATTTTAGTCCTTGCCTTAAACACTAAGCCTGTGCATCGTGCCTTAAGCCAATCGTGCTCTATGCGACACTCCTGCCCAAGTCGACGGGCCTTGAGATCGTGGGACTACTTAACTTAGACGAACCGCGAAAGAGCGGGACAGTGCTTGTAATGTCTTAGGTCGACCGGCATAACTTTGCCTAACTTAACTTCGCAACAACTTAATGAGCAAAGGCTGCGTCAAGCTTTGCCTTAACAGATCGTGCCGTGCACGTATCCAACTTGAACGACCAAGTCACGGGTGCCTAGACTTAGGTCACAAGCCGCTCAACGCAACTTAACTCATGGGCAAGCCAAGGGTATGCCAAGCCTTGGACGACGGGACCGTGCATGCTTTATGAAGCATTCATGCGGGCGACGCCTATGACTTAGGCTACGTTCATACTTTGCCTACTCAACCGACTTTCCTTCTCCCAAGCCACGGGACGAAGGATCGCGTGTCATCTTCAAAGCACGCCGTGCACCAACTCTAAGCCGACCGTTGGACCTTTCCATATTCTAACTCAATTCGACCCGTCGGGATTATTCCCTTTAGCTATGTGGATTCATCTCTTTTATTATTAAGCCTACTTGTGTAAGTTAAAAACATGCGATTTATTATGTGAAGGCTAAGATGAGGCAAGTTCACCGAAACTACCCCACCTGAGCGAGCGGTCGCCTTGACCGAGCGATGCCTTCATGCAGCCGTTGCAAGGCTAAGTCCGAACGCCGTCGGCATTTCGATTCCTCTGATTGACTGAGCAGGACGGGGCACTACATTCTGTGCACCTACATGAAGGCCACATACATGCAAATCGTGCCACGGCTTGCACGAGTCGTGCCGTGTTGAATTCGTGTCAAAAGGCATAATGATATAACAGGGGATGCCATGGCTAGGTTGCGCCAGGCAAAATACGCCAGGCCAGTGGCCAGACTACGCCAGGGGTACAGGCCAGGTTGTGCCCACTGGGTCTGGCGCGAAGAAGCGCACAGGTGGCCAGTTGTGCCAGGCTAGGGATTGCGTCGGGGCAAGATGCGCCGGATCGAGATGCGCCAGGGCAAGATACGCCAGGGCAAGATACGCCAGGGCAAGATTCGCTGGGGCAAGATGCGCCAGGGCAAGATGAGCCCAACTGGATCTGGCACTAAGAAGCGGACAGGTGGGCCAGTTTCGCCGGTTGTGCCCAACTGGTTTTGACGCTAAGAAGCGCACAGGTGGGCCAGTTGCGGGGTTGCACCTAACCGGTTCTGATGCTAAGAAGCGCACAGGTGGGCCAGTTGCACGGGCACTATAAAGTGCGCAGGACGACGAGATACGCCGGGCACTATAAAGTGTGCCGAACGAAGAGGTGCGCCAGGCACTAAGTAGTACGCCGAACGACGAGATGTGCCGGCTGCTATAGGGCCTTCTTCTCCACCAAGGCTGAGAGCCATGGCCAAGAAGAACCTAAGAACTTCCAAAGTCCATAAAACTCTCATTTCTAAGCCAAAATGGGACTTCCATAGGTCAAAGTGGGGTAAAACAAAATTCTCTACAACATGAAACCATCAAAACTTGAAAATAAAAAAGTTTGATAGATCAAAACCACCAAAATCCGAAAATGACTAATTTTTAGATCTACAAAATCTAAAACTTCAAAATGGAAAATGACAAGTTCTAATGTGTCTTAGAAAAATTACAAGAAGCTAATAGAACAATAAAAATAGGTTCTCTTGTGGAAGCAAGTTGTACTTGCCTATGGAGGGGGAGGGGTTTTAATAGAGAAGGAAGAGGAGTTATGGAGAATCATGAGGAGGGAGAAAAAGTGGGTGGGTTTATAAAGGGGGATGGTGGTAGGTAGGGGGTTTTCTCCATGATGAACCAACCAAAATAAACCAAGCCTACCCAAAATGAACCAAGTTAGACCATTACATGCCATGATGAACCTAAATAAGATGAAACCAAATTAGCTAGCCAGATAGGAAAAATAAAAATAAAATATGTTAGGATTCCGTATACGCATACTAAAAATACGTAGAACGGAAAAGGAGGTGACAACTCTACCCACCTTAAAAGAATTTCGTCCTCGGAATTTAATCAAGAGGCTAGAGATGTCAAGCAAGCTATATTAATCATAAGCAACTACGACTAGCAGTCAATCATTCAATCATTCATGCAATCAAGGAATTTAAGCATAAGGCATAAGAAAGACATTATACCTTACGAGTCAAACAGGTCGGGATATCGCGATCGGATATCATCCTCACGCTCCCACGTTGACTCACCCAAAGAGTGATGACCCCAAGCAACACGGACTAACTTGATAGTCTTATTCTTGAGTATCTTCTCTCTCTGGTCCAATATGGATATGGGTCTCTCCTCATATGAAAGGTTGGTACCAACAACCAATTCCGAATGATCAAGGACATGACTCGGATCCGAAATATACCGTCATAATTGGGATACATGGAAGACATCATGTACCTCACGTAACGACGACGGAAGAGCGAGACGATAGGATACATCACCTACCCGTTCTAGAATATCAAACGGCCCAATATACCTAGGATTGAGCTTTTCCCGCACGCCGAATCGAATGACGCCACGGGTAGGCGAGATCCTGAGGAATACGTGGTCACCGACAGAAAATTCAAGGGGACACCAATGTGAATCAGCCCAATGACGCTGGCGATCTTATGCAACTCGAAGATGATCTCTAACTTGTCTGACCACCTCAATAGTCTGCGTCACCATCTCTGGTCCAAGCATTTATCTCTCACCGATATTATCCCAAGCTAAAGGAGATCTGTACTTCCTGCCATACAAGGCCTCGAAAGGTGCCATCTGGATACTAGCTGGAAACTGTTATTTTATGAGAACTTCACGAGATGCAGGTGATCTTCCTGCGAACCACCGAAGTCGAGTGTACATGACCATAACATATCTTCAAGAGTCTGGATCGTGCGTTTTGACTGACCATCTGTCTGCGGATGGTAGGCTGAACTGAACTTGAGACGAGTCCCCAAACTTTCCTGGAGACTCCGCCAAAAGTGAGATATGAATATCGAATCTCTGTCGGACACAATACTAACTGGTACTCCATGCAATCTGACTATCTGCCGTAGGTATATCTCTGCAAGCTGATCCATCGACTGGCCAATTCTGAAAGGAAGAAAATGAGCCACCTTGGTGAGTCTGTCAACTAGAACCCAGATATCATCTCTCCCAGCTGAGGATTTAGGTAACCCAGTTACAAAATCCATGGTAATGTGCTCCCATTTCTATTCTGGGATCGGTAGAGGTTGAAGAAGTCCAGCTGGTCTCTAATGTTCGGCCTTAACTTGCTGACAAACCAAACAATGAGAGACAAACCGGGCTATCTCTCTTCATTCCATTCCACCAAAAATGCTGTCGAATATCACGATACATCTTCGTACCGCCGGGGTAAATGGAATACTGAGAACTGTGGGCTTCTGCCATGATCTCCTATCTGATATCTCCACTGGGTACACAAAGACACCTCCCATGTCAGAGTGTACCATCTTCATGAATACATAACTCGGCTCTCCATCCTGCTGTACATTCTGCCCTAAGCCGCTGAAGCTTAGAATCTGCTGACTGAGCTAACTTGATCCTCTCAACTATTCTGGACTGAACTTGCAAACTTGCCATCAATGCCACATTAGAAGGAAGAACAACTTCAATATCCATCTTCTGAAGATCTGCTAACAACTCTGGCCGCACTGTTAGAAAATAAACTTCGGCTCTCCTGTTCAATGCATCTGACCACATTGGCCTTCCCAGGATGATACTGCAAGTTGATGTCATAATCCACAAGTAGCTCTAGCCATCTCCTCTGACGCATATTAAGGTCCTTCTGGGTAAACACATACTTCAGGCTCTTTTGGTTGGTGAACATCTCCACCCGATCTCCATATAAATAATGCCTCTAAAGCTTCAATACAAATACTACTGCTGCTAACTCTAGGTCATTGGTTGGGTAATTCCTCTCATGATCACGAAGCTGACGTGACGCATAAGCGACTACCTTACCATGCTGCATCTAGACACATCATAATCTTTTGCCGGATGCGTCGTAATAAACTGAAAATCCTCCCGTCCCGTCGGGAAGAGTGAGAATGGGGGCCGTCATCAATCTCTGCTTCAACTTCTCGAATGATCTCTGGCACTCTGCTGTCCAAGCAAACTGCACATCCTTGTGGGTCAATTGCGTCAATGGTACTGAAATCCGAGCAAAGTCTGACACAAACCGTCGGTAATAGCTGGCCAATCCAAGGAAACTCCGAACTTCTACGACGGTGCTGGGAACTGGCCATGTCTCTATGGCTACAATCTTCTCGGGGTCCACTTCTACTCCACCTCGGGTGATGATGTGACCCAAGTACGAGATACGATCCAACCAAAACTCGTACTTACTGAACTTCACATACAACTAGTGCTCTCTGATAATTTGAAGAACTACACGAGATGCTGCTCATGCTCCGCTTCAGTTGCTATAGACTAAGATGTCGTCTATAAACACTATCACGAACTGGTCTAAACAGGGCATAAAGATACGATTCATGAGGTCCATGAATACGGCTGGCGTATTGGTTGCTCCAAATGGCATAACAAGGAACTCCTAATGTCCATACCTCGATCTGAATGGTGTCTTCGGAATGTCCTGCTCTCTGACTCTGATCTGATGGTACCCTGACCGCAAATCAATCTTCGAAAATACTGCCGCTCCTCTGAGATGATTAAATAAGTCATCTATCCTTGGTAGAGGATATTTGTTCTTGATTGTCACTGAGTTCAAGGTACGATAATCAATACATAATCTTGACGTACCATCCTTTTTTACAAGAAGCATTGGGGCTCCCCAAGGTGATCCGCTAGCACGAATGAATCCCTTGGTTCTAAGTTCTTCAATCATCTTGTACAAGATCTCCAACTCTGAAGGTGTCATTCTGTAGACCCTCTCTGATACTGGTGCTGATCCGGAAATCAATCAATGGTGAACTCGATCTCTATCTGGGGGCATGCCTGGAAGTTCTTCGGGAAATACGTCAGGAAATTCTTCTACAACTATGGGCAACTGAACTGCTGCTACTGCCATCCGCAATGCTGGGGAAGAAGGTTCTACTCCGCCTCGGAGAAATAAAAACTCTGGCTCACCAGGAATACTAAAAATAATCTTGCCGACATGGCAATTTATTCTAGCATACTGGTCTCTCAACCAATCCATTCCTAGGACCACATCATAATCGGCCATCGGAAATTCTATCAACCTAGCGGGAAACTCTCTACCGCTAACTATGATTCGACACGAGGAAAACACTCTATCTACTCCCACAAGACCATTACCAGTAAGTATATTGAGCCTTACTGATAATGACTCGGGCTCCAGTCCTATCCGTGTCGTGAATCGTGCAGACATAAATAAATGCGATGCACCCGAATGAAATAATACTGATGTAAGAAAAGAGTTGACGAGAATGGTACCTGCCACCACCTCACCTGAGGCCAACTCCTCCTCTACGGTCAAAGCCATCACTTGACCCTGCCCTCTGGGTGCTGGTCCCCTCTGCTGGAAACCTCTCTGGCGGTTCTGGTTCTGAGCTTGGGCCTGGGCATACTGCTGTGGTCTCTGTTGATGAAATGCTTGAGCCTGAGGCGGCAATGGCCTCGAAGGCTGGTACTGCTGCTGCTGCACTGGTGCTGGTCGCCTCACCGAGGGACTAGTCTGGGCCGATGAGGATGAACCGGCCTTCTGCGGACAGGATCCTACCATGTGATCCGATGCTCCACAAACCAAACACAATACTTGTGCTCGGTGATATTCTGATACTACGTGTCCTGGCTTCCCACAATGAGTGCATCCCATTGTGGAAGACTGCCTCCGCTTCTTCTGCTGAGGATACGTCGGAGTCGAATGCTGAACCGACGTAACTGACGCTGCCCTTCTCGGAGCTCCAATGGTCAAGGCCCTAGCTGCGGGGGCTGGGGCTGAGGACTGGGTCATCTGACCATGGGATCGCTTCCTTCCTCCAGTTCTGTCTACTATCCTCTGGGAGGTATACTCATGCCTCCTAGCTGCTCGTAAAACTGTATCAAATGTCTGATGCTCAAACTGTTCCACTGCTAGAATGATCTCTAGGTGGAGTCCCTGCTGGAACCGCTGCGCTCGATCAAACTCGGTTGCCACCAAAGTGGGAGCAAACCGACTCAGTCTTAAAAACTCGGCTGCATATCCATCGATCGTCCTGTTCATCTGCCTGAGATTGGTGAACCTCGTCTGTAGGTCATGCCGAGCTACAATATTGAAGTACTTGATCTGAAACTTGTCACTGAATACCATCCATGGAACAGGCATTGCCACTCCAACTGCTATCATCACCCACCAGGTGCAGGCTAGGTCCAATAACTGTAGGCGTACCACAGCTACCTTCTCTCCTTCTGGAGTCTTGGCTGCATCCAAGATAATCTCGATGTCCTGGAGCCACGCATCAGCTACAATAGCGTCTTCACTACCATCGAAGAATGGAGGGTTGAGGCGCTTTAAACTGTTGGCTGTATTGTTCGATTGATATCCAACACGGCCCATGGCATCTTGTACTGTCTGGTACAGGGCATCTCCCCGACGATCTTAAGATGCAATCAACTCTCTGATGAGACCCACCAGGGTTCCATCGTCAGGCTCTGCATGCTGGACAGGCTGAAATGGTGGCTCTTGACCCCCAGTAGGCATGACTCTAGAGGCTTCCCCTGAGTGCTGGGCATGATCTCCATGTTGCTGCTAGTCCACGGGAGGTGCTCCGCCTTGCTGATCGGCAGGAACAATGCCGCTGAGAAAATAACATAGGGAACAATAAGGAAGGACCATGATAGATCAAGGATATGAACGTGTGATCTGGTCAAAATTTCAGAAACTTAGAGGATACGAGCAGAGATCAAGGGCGAGTGCTGATTGAGACATCTATCCAGTGAAACCCTCACTCATCTTAATTTATAAGACCTGCATGAGCCACCACTTAAACCGTGTTACGCCCCAGAACCAGAATACTGGAGAGCGGGGGACAGACACAGCCAGCTACATATATTTAAGTGAACTCCACCTCGCAATACGGTCACGGCTGTCTAGATGCATGAGGGTTTACTACAAGCCATCAGTCTCTTATGGTCAATATCATGCCTAGTGTCTCAATCTCAAGCAAGCAAGTAAATATAACAAGATGGTAGATCATCAGACATACAAAGTAAGGCATCCCATAAATTAGATATTCAGTTGATCATGAAGCTAGTCATACAAAATGTGTGGACTAGCAAGAGTTTAAGTCATACATGGTCAACCCTAGGATTTGTCAATCATATTACAGCCCGTAGGCAGACAGTAAGTAAAGTTGCAAACGAGCTAACACTTGCTCGACGACTAAATGCCTCAAAAGAATATTTTTATAATAGAGTGAGAGAGCAAAATAAAATCCACTCGTTGCCAGGATTGCGCCTAGTGGTCACCATCTGCAAGGAAGGCTGGGAGATCCTCGATAGCTGCTCCAAAATCTGGCCATACAAAACCAGCTGGATCAGACCCCAGGAAGAGCAAGTACCACAAATGAGGCTTCACTTAAGAACTATAACGAGCACATTAGTACATGAGTTATAGATGAAATAACAATAGACATCAGTTGAATAAAATAGGATGATAAACGATTAAGAGACCTAAAGGACTATTCCAGTAACCAAGTTATAACCCGTAAACCAAACAATGACCAGGGTTATAACCCTTCACCTGAACGAAACTTAGTCTCTAACCAATTATCGGTAAAGTAAGCATTCACAATCATATCCTGAAATAGCCATGTACTGGATCTAGACAAGACTAGACAAATGGGACTCCATTCAATCAGTCACAGTCAATCAATGAGTACGGCTTGATACTTTAACTAACTAGGGTTATCACAAGCCTAGTTACTAGCAAGATGCAATGAGGATTCCTACGGCCATAAGCCCTACAGACTATCCAGGTTATCCAGGCGCAAAGTTCATGTTAAGAATTATCAATACTTGTTAGGTGACTTGAGTGCAACACATGACAGTGTGCTTAGTAATCGTTGCTTGCTTGAAGTTCCCCATATAACAGTGAGCTGGAAATGTACCCTACTCATCGGTAGGCTACAAGTCCATCAGGAAGACGCCCAGATAACGGAATTGCTTGTAGCCGGAATACCTCTCTATATAAACTACTTGATCGATCAATCTAGTTATTAACCTAGTCAGATTGAGTATGAATCCCTGACTGTGGTAACCAGGGACACATGTCCTAGATATGATACAAAAACTCGACTGGTAGCTTAAACAAGCACATTCAATGCAATCACCCACGGTGTCATGTCCAGTTAGCTGTCGCAACAGCGTTCATGAGTTATTTATCAAGATTACTTGTCAGGGGTACACCACAACGGGTCACCATCATGTTACGTTACTTGTCATGTTCTTGTCTGGAGTGCGCCATAACGGGCCACTGCCATCTTGCGTTACTTGTACTTATTACTTAGTAGGAGCGCGCCACGACGGGCCGCCATCATGGTTCATTACATATCAATCATCATTTCATATTCATATATCATGGTTGCGATCATATAGCATATCATTATGTAAGCAGAAAAGAGACATAATCCTGAGTGCACCCTAACCGGCCACCGATGTAAAAATGCCAAAATCATTGCGTGCTCCAAGGCTATGCGCCCACAAGGTTGTGTGCGCCTACATGAAGGCCACATACATGACAAATCGTGCCAAGGCTTGTACGAGTCGTGCAGTGTCGAATTCGTGTCAAAGGCGTAAGGATATAAATAGGGGATGCCATGGCTAGGTTGTGCCAGGCAAATAGCGCCAGGCCACTGGCCAGACTGTGCCAGGGGCACAGGCCAGGTTGCGCCCACTGGGTCTGGCGCTAAGAAGCGCACAGTTGGCCATTTGCGATGGGCTAGGGATTGCGCCGGGGCAAGATGTGCCGAGGCAAGATGCGCCGGGACAAGATGCGCCGAAGCAAGATGGCTAGGGCAAGATGCGCCATGGCAAGATACGTCGGGGCAAGATATGCCATGGCAAGATGCGCTGGAGAAAGATGCGCCAGGGCAAGATGAGCCCAACTGGGTCTGGCGCTAAGAAGCGCACAGGTGGGCCAGTTGTGCCGATTGCACCTAACTGGTTCTGACGCTAAGAGGCACACAGGTGGGCCAGTTGCACGGGTTGGGCCCAACTGGTTCTGATGGCAAGAAGCGCACAGGTGGGCCAGTTGTACGGGCACTATAAAGTGCGCAGGATGACAAGATGCACCGGGCACTATAAAGTGCGTCGAACGACGTATTAGCCCAATGATTATATCATATTTTTGAATATGGCTAATCAATTAAGTTTAAAATAAACATCACTAATATTCATGTAATCACTATCATATTGCTACTTAAACTTAGCATTGTCCTTATGTTAGCATTGTCCTAAATGTTCGATATCATATTGCTATGCTTGTATCATATTATTCTGTTTGTCTAACATGTTCTTATAGACATGCAGTAAGCATGATCAAACATGATTAAACCAGGACATATGCAACAGAGAATTATTGGTAGGTCAAAGACGACGTTATACAAGAAGATTTCTCTGAACCGCCTAACGACCTATCCGGGGCCTCGCATCGGGGGTTCCGCTGCCCGGTCAACGGACAGGGGTCGAGGGGGCAGCGCCCCCCGTCAGGGGTTCGGGGGCGAAGCCCCCGAAAGGTATTCAGATTTTCAGATCTGTTTATCTTTGGATGATTGCCGTCAAGGAAAAAGGCGTCTTCATGTTTGCTCAAATATTTGAAGAAAGGCGTCATCAAAGGGCTCTTGGTTTTCCTATTTCATCAATATAATTTTTCATATTTATTGTGTCTAGGAATACGATGTACACTGCATCGTACTGAAAAATAGGCTACCCAAGAAACGTTTTCAAAATACCCTTTCGTTTTGAAAACAAGCCCATTTATAAAAGCCCAAACTACTTCCTAACTGCCTGACTTTTCAAAAAGCCCAAAACCAATTTGCAAAAACCCTGACAGAACTCCAACAGAATTCGGCCAGAGTTCGGCCAGAATTCGGCCAGAGTTCGGCCAGAGTTCGGTTAGTGAACGTTGCTTTTTGAACTTGGTCTTCCTGCAGTTACGGATCCCAACGAGATTTTCTCAAAGAGTTCTGTCCGAATTCTGCCCGAATTCTGCCTTTGGAAAAACTATAAAAAGAGAAGGATTTCAATCATTTTAACTCACTCATTCACTTTCATATCTCTTCTCTATAAGCCTACTACTTCTTCCAAAGTATTCTGAGCTTTCATTTTCAAATCCTAAGCCAGTTACAATCCTCTAGTCGATTTGCCAGTGCGGTACGGTCTAGAAGTTTCAGAGTGGTTGTAATCGGAGGCTTGATTGAAGTTACACACTTTACAATTGAAGTTGGTCGAGTACTTCGGATCAAAGCTCGCGTTGTAGAAGTTGCAAGAACTTCGGATGAAAACTTGTGGTGATTTTCCATAGTGGATTCAACTGGAAGCTAGAGTTCTTCCGACTGGACTAGTCCTCACAAGAGAGAAACCAGTATACATCCCTGTGTTTGCGTTTGCTCTCTACTCTCTACTTTTTATTTACATATTTGTGATATATTATCTGTGATCTTGTTACTAACATTTTTAAATAGTTAATTTCCGCTGCCTACTCTATTCACCCCCCTTTAAAGTATTGTGCTTTACAACTCGTTCCTACAATTGGTATCAGAGCCAGCGCTGCATCGAGAGGTATTATATTCTGATCCCAATTGTTCCTACAATTGGTATCATAGCGGGTACTACAACTAGAGGTAATATATTCTGATCCCAATTATTCCTACAATTGGTATCAGAGCGGGTTATACAGGTAAAGCGAGGTAATATTGCTATTATATTCTTATTATATAACTGCTGTTACATAGATCACTATATCACATATGGCAAATCTGTACTTCACAACTGATGAGCAATCCTCAAATAGACTTTCACTATTTGATGGAACAAACTATAGCTATTGGAAGACACGGATGAGCTTCTATTTGAAGTCTCTAAATTTTGACTTATGGTTAATTGTTGTCAATGGCTACAAAAAGCCTACTATCACTTCTATTCTCACATCCTCTATAATCAACAAGCCTTATTGTAGTTACACGGAGGAAGAGAAGAAGTTAGCTAGCCTTGATGCAAAAGCTATGCATATGTTTTATTGTACTGTAGACACAAATGTATTCAATCTTATTTCTACTTGCACAACATCTCATAAAATTTGGAAAGTTCTTGAAGCCACTTATGAGTGCAGGTATGAAAGCAAAGCTAGTAACTCCAGAAAGAAGGATAGTCTTCATAATGATGCAAATATGTGCATGGTGGAATTGGGATTTAAGGTACAACACAATCCCTTATATGAAGAAGACCTTGTATGTGACAACTATAAGAAGATAAACCATATCCAAGAAGATTGTACTACTACAAGAAAGGAGAGTCACTATGAACAATCAAATGAAGGAAGATCATCGGGCATATGGTGTGAAAGCGAAGCAAGAGATTCTAAGAAGAAGAAGAAGAAGAAGAAGAAGAAGAGAAGAAGAAGAAGAAGAAGAAGAAGAAGAGACCTCATCAAGCTGCATAATTATGCTCAATGGCATTATCTAACGAGGTACAAAATAATTCTTTTTTTGAAGAGAGTGGATTTTCTTATGATAATTTATCTGATGCTTTCAGTGATCTATTAGAAGAACACAAGAAAGTATTAGATAAGTATAAGCAAGCTAGAAAGGATATTCGATCCTATAAGCATGAGAATGAAAGGCTTACTTGCTTATTGAATGATACTAGAGATACTTCTACTTCTGATAATTCTATTGAGATATCCACACTTGAGTTTAGATTGCATGAGGCGCTTGAATGCATTGAGAAGAGCACTCAAGAAAATGTTAAACTTAAGGAGGAGTTAGAAACAGAAAAGAAGAAGTACTCTATAGCTGCTCTTAGAATTGATGCTCTTTCTGCTAAGTATGATGATATCTGTGCTAACTCTAAAAAGTTAGAGATTAGACTGGGAAAGCAGGTAGTACAACCTACGACTCAGTCTAACACAAGACACTTAGCACATCACAAAGTCACACACGTCAGATCTTTTACTAAGGAAGCAAGAAAAGCTAAAGCTTCACACAACCATGCTTTCTATTACAAGTATCCACGCACATCATATCACATTTCTGCACATTCTTATACTGCTGTACATAGTACTAATGTTAATTCGTTCTGTCATTATTGTGGTATGAATGGTCATATTTCTAATAATTGTCAGATTAGAAAACTTGTTGATATAAACTTGTACAAATGGGTTCCCAAAGCTAACAAATGTGGATCCAAGTATTGGATACCAAAGTCTTCACCTAATATTGCAGGTGAAGCTTTTCATATCAAATAGAACCATGGAACATGTTGGTGATTGCAAAGACAGAAGTGTGGTCACTAGAACCACTTCGGTAACATGCTTTCTAAATAGTTTTTAATATCTAGCATGTTCTTATTGATTTCCTACTATTAGCTTTCATTGATGTCTTTTAATTGTCTATTGTTTGAATCAATATGAGATATAATCTTAGCATGACTATTGTCTAGCTTAAATGATCAGCTCACACTATATAGTTTTTTTTTATTTCTATTAGTGTGACACATTTGTCTATGTATGCTATTTATTGTTCTTGAAGTATGCATAGGTGCTTAATTTTGTTTTGGTGAATATGCTTTTGTCTCTTCGCCTTTAATATTTTTTAATGGTCACTTCTTACCGATTTGTCTTTAACATGTCATTTACTTTGATCAGTATTTTGTGAGTATGTATGTTTAGCACAAGTCTGCTATTTACTTGAAAAGTATATATATATACTTTTATGTTAACCTTGTGCTTGCATAATATACTTTACTATTGATTCTCATATTTTATTTTGATTAACTTCTTATGAATCAATTAAATCTTTGTCTGACAAAGTTTATTTATGCATGTTTTTCATCTTGTGATATTTTTTATGCTTATTAAGGATACATGAATAATTCATTTTTATTTATATATGCTCATGTTTTATATTTTTGTATAAATATCTTTATGGGGATATATGATTTAAGTTCAAGTTCAATTTATATTTTGAAAAGTAGTTTCAAACTTGTACTTATCTCATACTTAAGCTATTGATCTCTTTGAATAATTTATGTTCTTATCTTTATCAGCTTCTTCCTCAAAGCCTCTTTTAATAATGTTTTTATTTTCTTGGCTTTTTGGTAAACATTTTGGATACATGATATTTTTAATATCTTGATCTTGGTAAACCATTCTTTGGGTATTTACTTTTAGGGTTTCTGGATTTTGACGATGTTCGATGATACTGCATATATTCTTTTGAATCTAAGTTCTTAAGAGTAGAAATCATTTTGGGAATAAGCCGAAAGGGTCCTTCTGCCATACAGGTGTAAATAGCCTGAAGCGAAACGGTGCACTAGTCTTCGGACTACCGCTAGCTGGGAACCGGCCCCTACAGCTAACCCGAAGTGATCAATACTTTATAGACTTAAGATTTATTGAGGTGTACTTGCAACTATCGTCTAGTTCTGGATCCAAGGTACTGAATCCAGTCCTCTAGGTTCCAGAATACAAACGTATCTAGGTTCTACATTTTGATTTACAAATTTTTTATATTTTATTGTTATCCAATAATTTGTAGCACATATGGATAAATATAATTTATACATCTTATACCATATGCTACATTGTTCTAAGATTTTTTTTAAGTCCATAGAATATAATTTATTTCATATTACACTAATTCTTTTTAAATCCTCGGTTATTAAAGAAGAGATTTATTTTGGGTACAAGCCTACAAAGGGTCTGTCTGTCACCACGACTACGGTCGAAGCTAAGCGGTACTTACGTGTTCCCCGGTGAACCTCCGTTAGCTGGGACAGTACCTCTACAGCTAACCCAAGATTGATCAACGCTTTATAAACTAAAGATTTATTGAGATCTAGTTGCAATTATTATCTGATGGATTTTGAATTTTAGATTTGATGAATAATATTATTTAATGATTTATTTTCACAAAAGGTAGCATATGTTGATCTATCTTGTCGATTGTGAGATTCTATAGCATAGATCAATTTATGTCATCTTTTGACTTATACGATTATTCATCATGCTAATTTGAAATATCTTTTGATTATTTTATTTTTAAATGTTCATTTAATGGATATTTCTTCTTTTGTCTAAAGATGATTGTTTTTCGTATTCGTGACTACTCATTGAATATTATGGTATTGTGATTTCATCTTTAGCTTGTGTAATATTCGTAATATTAATGATTTTGAGCTTTATATTATTATCTTCTTATTCAAGTTACTTACTGTCTACAACAGTAGCTCTTTGCAGGGGAGAAGTCATGCATATTGAATGTGTCTCTCTCTCAAAGCATTTTTTTTCTTTAAACCTTGCGGTTGTCAGGTGGACACCATGCTAAGGCTTTAAAAGGGAAGAAATGAACTTTGATAAGAAGACCTAATATTTTTGAATTAGTTTTCTACTTCTGGAAACATGTCTCTGAAATTTTTAATTTTATCTATACTATTATTTTGGATATAGCCATGTAAAGGTGGAGTAGTTAATTATTTCAAATCAATTATTCCTTTGACATGCTATTATCTAGAATACATTTTTCTTTGGACATTTATCTAGTTATGTTTATTTGTTCAAATGAATTTATTTCTGATTTATTGATTCTTTTATTGAAATTGTTTTCGTGATTCGAATCGCCAGCTTTCAGCCTAAGGACTAAATGGACGCATTCGAACATTTATTAAGACAGTTTTTCGTAATATATTCCACATTTTTGAAAAGCCTTTTGATTTATTGAATCTGTCCGGTACTCAAATGTTATTATTAAATACAGCTTTAAAAAATTTTTACTTACATGAAATGATTTATGTTATTTTTTTATTTGAAGACATATTTTCTTCATCTTTAAGCAGTTATTTATTAGATATTTCTTTTTCTTGCCTAAAGATGATATTTGTTTTGAGTTTAAAATTTTATATGCATTTGATCAAAGGAAAGAAAAGATGCATATCTTGGATATCCTTTAGATCTTGTGATTATTTATTTTATCTATTTTATGCATATTATTTTTGAACTATATACGCATATTTTAAGGGGGAGCAAATTAATTGTTTCAATTCTTTTATGCCCTTAATATGTGGTATAACTAGTTCATCATGAACATATATTATTTTACTTTAAATATCTTGTTGAGTTATTCATGATATTTAGATTTTTATTAGTTTTATGAGAGACTATATGATTTTAATATTTATTTTTAATTCTCTTATTTTGAGTTTCTAAAAGTTATCTTGCCAAATATGTTTAATTATCCTTATTTGATTGAGTTTAAAATTACTTATGGCATTTTTTTATTGAGATTTTATCTCAAAGTTCATGACTATTAATATTTAGACTGATCATACTTTGCGAGGGAGCATTCAAGTCTGAATTTCTCCTTCTCAAGTATTTTGTCTTCACTACCTTCATGTTTATCTGATGGATATATATATCATGCTAAGGTAATTGAATTCAAATACATGAACTTTGGCATATATTTTGCATAGATTCTAGTATACTTATTTTGATCTCTTTTCGATGATTATACTCTTTATGGAAGTGATTCACTAATTTGTATGGGCAAATTATGAATCATATTTTTTTTTGTGATCATTGTTGAAAGTCTCATTATATTTTGATTCTTTTCTATATACTAGATCTGCAAAATTATATTCCTCATGATTTATTTATGACCAATGATTGATTTCTACTATATTAATAGATTTTTTTTGGTCAAATGGCATTCAAAACATATTTCAATTTTGGATTTATTGTTGGTAAACTATTTATTGATTGATTTCAATGTTTTTTAAGTTCAACCAACTATGTTGTGTTTGACAAGTTTTTATTCTTTAGTTATGCATTTTATGAAATTTTGTAATTTTGTCATTTCACTGTTCTCCTAATCCTTGATCATGATTTGCTTTCCTCATTTACTTATGCTTGAGTTCATTTTAGCTTTAATTACCGGGGAGCTTATTTTTGATCATGTCAAAGGGGAGAAATAAGTTTAAGGGAGAAATAAGTTTAAGTTAGCACACAATATTCTAGTATTATGTGTTTATTAGTGATACATGCATCTATTGTATATATATTAAACTTAAAGGATTTGCCATAATCAAAAAGGGGGAGATTGTTAGCCCAATGATTATATCATATTTTTGAATATGGCTAATCAATTAAGTTTAACATAAACATCACTAATATTCATGTAATCACTATCATGTTGCTACTTAAACTTAGTATTGTCCTTATGTTAGCATTGTCATAAATGTTCGATATCATATTGCTATGCTTGTATCATATTATTCTGTTTGTCTAACATGTTCTTATAGACATGCAGTAAGCATGATCAAACATGATTAAACCAGGACATATGCAACAGAGAATTATTGGTGGGCCAAAGACGATGTTATACAAGAAGATTTCTCTGAACCGCCTAACGACCTATCCGGGGCCTCGCATCGGGGGTTCCGCTGCCCGGTCAACGGACAGGGGTCGAGGGGGCAGCGCCCCCCGTCAGGGGTTCGGGGGCGAAGCCCCCGAAAGGTATTCAGATTTTCAGATCTGTTTATCTTTGGACGATTGCCGTCAAGGAAAAAGGCGTCTTCATGTTTGCTCAAATATTTGAAGAAAGGCGTCATCAAAGGGCTCTTGGTTTTCCTATTTCATCAATATAATTTTTCATATTTATTGAGTCTAGGAATACGATGTACACTGCATCGTACTGGAAAATAGGCTACCCAAGAAACGTTTTCAAAATACCCTTTCGTTTTGAAAACAAGCCCATTTATAAAAGCCCAAACTACTTCCTAACTGCCTGACTTTTCAAAAAGCCCAAAACCAATTTGCAAAAACCCTGACAGAACTCCAACAGAATTCTGCCAGAGTTCGACCCGAATTCGGCCAGAGTTCGGCCAGAGTTCGGTTAGTGAACGTTGCTTTTTGAACTTGGTCTTCCTGCAGTTACGGATCCCAACGAGATTTTCTCAAAGAGTTCTGTCCGAATTCTGCCCGAATTCTGTCAGAATTTTGCCTTTGGAAAAACTATAAATAGAGAAGGATTTCAATCATTTTAACTCACTCATTCACTTTCATATCTCTTCTCTATAAGCCTACTACTTCTTCCAAAGTATTCTGAGCTTTCATTTTCAAATCCCAAGCCAGTTACAATCCTCTAGTCGATTGGCCAGTGCGGTACGGTCTAGAAGTTTCAGAGTGGTTGTAATCGGAGGCTTGATTGAAGTTATACATTCACAATTGAAGTTGGTCGAGTACTTCGGATCAAAGCTCGTGTTGTAGAAGTTGCAAGAACTTCGGATGAAAACTTGTGGTAATTTTCCATAGTGGATTCAACTGGAAGCTAGAGTTCTTCCGACTGGACTAGTCCTCACAAGAGAAAAACCAGTATACATCCTTGTGTTTGCGTTCGCTCTCTACTCTCTACTTTTTATTTACATATTTGTGACATATTATCTGTGATCTTGTTACTAACATTTTTAAATAGTTAATTTTCGCTGCCTACTCTATTCACCCCCTCTAGAGTATTGCGCTTTACAACTCGTTCCTACAATCGGTCCTACACGACGAGGTACGCTGGGCACTAAGCAGTGCGCCGAACGACGAGATGTGCCGGCTGCTACAGGGCCTTCTTCTCCACCAAGGCTGAGAGCCATGGCCAAGTAGAACCCAAGAACTTCCAATGTCTATAAAACTCTCATTTCTAAGCCAAATGGGACTTCGGTCAAAGTGGGGTAGAACGAAATTTTCTACAACATGGAACCATCAAAACTTGAAAATAAAGAAGTTTGATAGATCAAAACCACCAAAATCCAAAAATGACTAATTTTTAGATCTACAAAAATTAAAGCTTCAAACTGGAAAATGACAAGTTCTAATGTGTCTTAGAAACATGAGAAGAAGCTAATAGAACAATAAAAATAGGTTCTCTTGTGGAAGCAAGTTGCACTTGACTATGGAGGGGGATGGGTTTTAATGGAGAAGGAAGAGGAGTTATGGAGAATAATGAGGAGAGAGAAAAAGTGGGTGGGTTTATAAAGGGGGATGGTGGTAGGTAAGGGGTTTTCTCTATGGTGAACCAACCAAAATAAACCAAGCCTACCCAAAATGAACCAAGTTAGACCATTACATGTCATGATGAACCTAAACAAGATTAAACCAAATTAGCTAGCCAGACAGAAAAAATAGAAAAATACTGTTTGCTATTGACTGTAAAAGTACAGAACAGTTTTATGGGAGGACTGAACTTAGACTCATAATACAAACTCGCTTGTACAAAGAAAGCCTAGGGACGAAAGCCTAGGTACAACAGATTAAGTACAATTATTTATTTTAGATTCTGGGGAGTGACGATAGAGGCTCGGGAAGGCGACGGCAGCCCTGCCTTACTCTTTGGACGATCGGTGTGCAGCCTTGGCTCCAGAAGATTTGCTTAGCATTGAAAAAATGCTCTCTTTGCTCTCTCTCTCTGCTCTTCTCTCCAAGTACTCTGGTGCTCTCTCTGGTCTCGAAAAGTGCTCCTGTGTACGCCTCTCTCTATGTATATATCTGTCTCCTCCTCTTCGCAGGGGAATAGCACCCTGCTATTTAGGAATAAGATGTGATCATTAGGGTTGCAAATGATTGCTTCTTGGAGATGGCGACGGCCTTGGATTGGTCATCTAGGCCATTCATTTTGGTTGTGATGAATCTGGACCATCAAGTGTAGATTACACCAAATCTCATCAGCAATTATGCTGATTGGAATAAATCTTTCTCATAATGATCTTCTGATGTCTGCGAATAAATTGATTTATTCTGCTGCCACGTGTCCCAGATTATTGGGATTTGACCCAATCTTTGATTGCAACAATCTGAGAGATTGATCGGCTTAGGACACGTGTCCTAGGACCACTGGGGGGATCTCAACCAAATGAAGATTGAGCCGCATAAGAGTTGGGCCGCATAAGGTTCGGGCCACGTGTCATAGCTGCTCGGGTAGTGGCCTTCCTTCAAACTTTTGAACCGCATGGAGTGATCATTGCGAGCCGCATAAGGATTCATCCGCTTGAGCCACATAGAAATGGTCCGCCCCAATCGCATGGGAAGGCCTCCGTTTGAGCCGTATGAGACTATCTTGGCCTGAGCCGCATGGCACGGCTTCATTCTGAACCGTATGGGAAGTCTTCGCTCGAGCCGCATATGATCGTCCACGTGGCAAGACCATGTGTTATTTTATGGATCTCGGGGGATTTGTGTCAGAGATCTCTTTCTCTTTCCTAGGGGACTGTCATTATGACAGAGTCATAATTACCACTTTTGTGTCAGGGCTGTCACTTTTTTAGAGTTATCAGCCGTCAAAGCAATTAATGCAGCATGGGTCGAAGGGGAACAATATTATGCCACGTGTCTTCTGAGCCGCATAGGATGTCTTGAGCCGTATAGCCCCTCGTGTCGCATGAATTTGTGAGCCGCATGGGCTTCTTGAGCCGCATGGGGTTTCCTGGCCGTATGGATTCTTCTTTAATATTTTCCATGCTTCTACAAGCCCCCCTTTAAAGTTTTCAATTTGCAAAATTGAAATACTTTGAATAAGAAGCACGGTCATATTCTTCTGGCCGCATATGAAGTCCTGGCCGCATGGATGTTTAAGCCGCATAGATAGTTCAGCCGCATAGATGGCTTAGCCGTAGGGGACTTTTCGGCCACGTCATCATTGCCACGTGCGCGGACCTTTAATTGCCTCGAATTTGTTAACGCTATCTTTAGGGAGAATTCCAAGGGTTGGCTCATTAAATCTTTTTAGATACTATGCCCTGGATGAATCTTGGGGACGAAATTCGAGGAGCCGGTTGCGCCTTCTACGAGGCGGTTACTAGTCCACGTGTTTTCCCCTTCTCTCCTTCCTATAAATAAGAGAGATTAGAGAGAGGGAGAGAACTTCTTTATTTTCTCTCTACTGCAAACCTTCTCTGTCCCGATCTTCATCTCCTTCTTCGATTTTAGCAGATGGCTCCCAAGAAAACTGTTGCAGCGAAGAAGGCAGCGTCTTCGTCGAAGGGTAAGGCTGCTTCTACTTCGACTGCGGCCGCTCTTCCGCCGGTCGTCGTCCCCAATGTTCATCCTGACGTTCACCCCCCATTGTCGGTAAGGAGATTGTATGAGTTGGAGATTTAACTGCTATGGCTACGTTGCATACTTTATGCACGAGCCTTTACGAGCCGCATGTTCATCCCATGGCTGAGCTGCGAGCCGCATAAGAATATCCATTGTGTCCGCATATGCCCTTTACGAACGAAACCGCATAAGCGACGCTGAGCCGCATGGACTTTCACTAAACCGAGCCGCATAAGTGTTCTTCAGAACCGTATGAGGTCTTGTTAAGTTAGAGCCGCATGAGGCCTCATTAAGTTGGGGCCGCATGGGTGCTTTCCCGAGCCGCATGGGACTTGAAAGCCCCCAACAATTCTTTTTTTTTATCTTTTTAACTCACCCTTTTTCGGTCTTCTTCTCAGTGAATTTGTCGGTTAATGCGGCTGGAGAACTTCTGGTAGGGAGTGCCCAAGCTACTCTGGGTTATAGGTACGACCATATTATATGGCAGATCAGTTTCCAAGTGACGAACCCTTGGCTAGACTAAATGCCATCAAGAATCAGTCTTTCCATTTTCTTAACGCTATGATGAACTCCAGGAAATTTGAAGGGGAATATTTGAAGCCTGCATTCTTTTTTGGAGACGCCTTGACTGTGGAGAACAGTCATGTTCTGGAGGTGTCGGAGAATTGGAGTTTTGTCTCTAACGGGATGGCGATCCGCATCCCCCAAATGGAACGACACTTCCTATTATCTTGGTTCAATATGCTCCTATTGGACCGAAAGATGGAGGAGACTTTGACCCCTACCCGAGGCGGGATATTTGTGGAAACATCCATTATAACAACAGTCTGAAGTCAATGACTGCCGGCAAGGTACATACCAGCTGTTCTGTGATAGGATTGGTCCCCGGTACTTTCTTGAATGTGTCGGGCCCCAACTTCACATTTTCTACTGCCGATACTTTTATAAATCAACTTGCTCGGAAAGGCTCCTACCCAGTTGGCCGGTTGATGCTCCCCAGCTGGATACATCCTATTCCCTTATGGACCAATCTGTCTATGTGGATCTTGCAGAAGTACGAGGCCTTTTTGTGTGAGATTGACCTTTACCATGCTATTCGAGGCACCAGTCATGGCTTATCCATAAACAAGAAGTTGTTCATGTCTCTGCTGGAGATGTATAACTGTCGTACGGGGATCTTCTATACACCCGTAGGGGAAATGGGACTTGCGCTTCATGAAATGCACGCAGTCTCCAAGCTCCCCTGGGGGACGAAGCTTTTGAACTGTATACTCCCACTAATGAGGAATTCGAAGACTTGGAAAGACAGTATCCCGGCTTCGTGGCTCTCTACCAAGAGATATTGTGCCACTATAGCACCTGTCATCAGATAGCCCGAAAGATAGCTACTCGGAAGGGAATGCTTCCCAAACCAAGGACTGGGTGCACTATCTTTTCCCGATAGATGCCTCAGGTCAAGTTACCGCTCGTTGTCCTCGATCGCGGGAGGCGGTTAAAGACTTGGTGTCGTCGGCTAAGAGAGTGGCCACTACCAGTGACAGATTCGGGAGTAAGACTGACTCTTTTGGTTACTTTTACCAGGATACCCATGAGCTGTCAGAGAAGGCGCTCCTGGCAGGATTTTTGATAATATGGCTACGAAATTGTGTAGTCTCCGGAGGGGCTGGTTCTATTTAGAGAATCAGTCGTAACTTCATCCTCCCGACGGTGAAGTTAGTTTTGCGAATCAGGCTAGCTCTCCTCCCGGCCATGGTATGCAACATCCATCGTGGACTTCGCACCTTCACATCTAAGATCATTGTTCGCGACATGACCAAGGATTTTGAACGCACCGAGTTGCCCTGTCACTATTTGATGGGGTGGCTGCTGATGCATTATCCGTCTTTGATGAGACCAGGCTCTGAAGACGGCGTAACTGATGATGACGCATTTATCTTCCGTTACCGTAATGAGGCTTGGGAGTGTGAGACTATGCGGGCTTACCGGATGGCCTTGGCGAGGGCGGATATGTATCATATTTTTGTATCCGTCCCTCGCTTTGCTGTGAAGGACATAGAGGCTGTACATCTTAACGGTATTGCGCCTCCTCAACTTCTAGATGGCCAGATGCTCCTGTGGCTGCTCCGTCCCGCACATCTGGTGTACCGTAACCGCAATACGGTTTTTCTGGAGCCTTATCTGCCCAGCAGGTTTGCCCGGCAATTTGGATACAGCCAACTTTGCCTGGACAACCCCAGCTCCTGTCTGGGATTTGAAGGTAGCCTTCTTGATGGTATCAGGGCTTGGCAATACTACGATACATTCCATACCCGTACCATTTTCTCGGTCCCTGCCATTAAGGCGTCAGTGGAGATCTTGTACATGGCAGCTTTATATCATGTCATGGCGAACAAACCCCCGGTCGATTTTAACCCAGGTGCCAGTTTTATTGTTGGTACCGGCCTGGAGGAAGGATCTCAAGGGTCCAAGAAGAGAAAGACTAGAGTCGAAATGCCAGATTTGGATTCCGCTGCTGAGGGTGATGAAGGCAACGAGTATGATAGAGATGACTCTATCCTTCCAGTGGCAGACGCAGAGGTGGATCAGTCGCCAATTTTGTCAGATGAGATGTTGGGAGATCAGTCACCCGTTGCGCCCGGCCCTACTCCGAAACGTAGCAGGCAAGTTTCTTCTGCTGGCGCTGTTTCTCGTTCCCGGAAGCTGGTTGTGACTAGGCACCGCCAGCTAACCATAAGAGAAAGCGAAGAAGAAGTCAACCCTGCGTCAGAGGTAACCAAACTGCTCTCGATTCCTTCCTCCTTCTTTCCTTCTAGCTTCAATTTTAATCATCTTCGTTCCCTCTTTTAGGTGTCAAGAGAAGAAAAAGAGTTTTGAGATGCCGAGGTGGTGACCCAGGATGACGGGGACTCCCGTGAGCCTGTTCCTCTTCAAGATGATGCTGATCGATTTGTATCCCCTTTCGAGGTGGCGGGGACAGAGGACGCGGCTGAGTTTAACTTGGGAATCACGGGTGAGGGGACCATGCCAGTTGTGGATGAGCTGCAGCCTTCATGCTCCTCCCTGGTAAAATTAGCCGAATCTTAACCTGTGAGGAAGCCTATCTGCTCTATCATCACGTCCTTCGGGTCACGTCGATTGATTGTCATTCTGGGCTTACAGGTCTTGCCTCTCCAGTGTCGAGGATGGACGTTGTTGAGACAAACCCAGCCGAAGAGGCACTGGTGGAGAGGGGTGTACCCCCTCACCTTCCGGCTCGTCCTGATGGGCCTTCTGGGGGCTCAAGTTTAGCGGGCCAGGTATCGGGGCAGTCGGGGCAGGGAACGATGGTCCTTGCGTCATCCTCTGCTCCCGCGGCCCCGAGAATAGACCTTTCTGCTTTACCGAGTGTCCAGGCTCTCCGGGCGGCGGAAGACGAGTTGGCCGCCATTCATGTATCGTTCTGCTCAGACTCTGCTCCTCTGGTGGCAATCTCCGACGTCACCCCTCCGATGTTACCGTCCTCGCTTCCTCTAACGCTATCGTCTGCGGAAGTTTTGGACGATCCGTTACAGGATATGGTTGCCAGTTTTCATCGTCATTTGAAGAGGGGAATAGAAGCTGCCGTGGAAAGAGGGACCTCATTCACCTTGGCCCGGCAATACGCCCAGGGTCAAGTCGATATCCTTAGGAATCTTCCTGGTGATGCAGGGATGGCTTCGCTTCTGGAGGCAAAATTGTTAGAGGCTGATCAGCTGGTGGCCGAGCTTCGAGTATTGCGGCAGGCTGATTTGTCTGTTGTTATAAACGAGGAGCGGGGTTCCCTTATTGCTGTTGTAGAGAGCACCAGGGCTGCTCAGGATAAGACCAGATTGGCCATACTGAAGGATCTCAGCAATTTATCTGATCGGTATGATCAACTGAGTTATGCGAATGAAAACGTCACGGCTCGGAAGGAATCTGTCACTCATGAGATTACTGAGACACGAAAGCAGATCCTTGCGCTTCAGAAGAAGTTAACTTTTTGGAGTCTGAACTTGAGGCTGCCCGAAATAGCAGGGGGCTAATTGTTCAGGAGGCTGACGGGGTTAATCAGGCTTCGACTGATCTGGAGGCTGCCCTGAAGAAGTTGGAAGACGACTGCCAGGCGCTCATGGATTTGGACGATAGGGAGCGGTTATCCCGGGAGGTTGAGCGTCGGGCCCGACAGTGGATCGAGCGGGGGACCACCTCAGTGAGAAGCCGTCTCCTAGAATTGAGTAATGCCAAAATGTAGTTGGTTTTTTTTTCTTTTGTTTTGTTTCTGTTTTCTTTTTGAGAGGGACGTGGTCCTGAAACATGTAATACTTTTTTCTTCGTTCAAATAAAGAGTACTTTCCATTCTACCCTTCATTTGCATTGCTTGTTGTACCTGTGATATGATAGTGGTGTTTGCCCTGCGCGGGGGACTTGTTTGTGGACTCGTCATCCATGGCATACCTTGGTTTTAGGTACGGATAACAAGTTTGATTAGGATACCTGGAACAGCCATGGCAAAGTGGTCATGGGTGCTCTTGGTATTGAGAAAAAGAATGCCGTAGAGCAGCTGGGCTCCCGGGGCATGATGAGGTGGTTGGCTTGTGCTAAGAAACTTAGCTGAGGATATTTGTGGGCCTATTATCCTTGGCGTACCCTAGTTTAGGATACGGATAATAGGATGAAGGGGAACCGACATACTTGCTCAGAGGTAATGAGGACGTGGCAAGTAGGAAAGTTTTTTTTTAAAACGTAGAGTCTTCCTACTCAGAGGTAACGAGGACATGACAGGAGCGAACTCGACGGAGGATATTGGTGGTCAACAGAGGACATTTGTGGTCAACAGAGGACATTTGTGGTCAACAGAGGACATTTGTGGTCAACAGAGGACATTTGTGGTCAACAGACATTTATGGACCTATTACCCTTGGCGTACTCCGGTTGTGCGTACAGATAATAGGTCGAAAGGGGAACCGACATACTTACTCAGAGGTAATGAGGACATGGCAAGTATGAAGGCTTCTTCTACGGAGCCTTCCCATTCAGAGGTAATGAGGACATGACAGGAGTGGGCTCAATGAAGGAGGGCACATAGAACGACTCAGAGGTAATGAGGACATGGAAGTTCTATGTAAGGGGTGATTTGTTTTTGGCGGAAGTGGAACGACTCAGTGGTAATGAGGACATGGCCATTTTGGGAATTTGTGGATCGGTTACCCTTTTTGTGCACTAGGAGTGCGGGTAGTGGATCATGAGGGAGGATCTCTTCCAGAAAGAAAGTTCAGAGGTATGGTCATACATGACTTGCTACCTGAAAGAGTGACCGGGATGTGAGTTCAGAGGTACCAGCGGGTATATGACTCGAAAATCTGGAGAATGGTGAGCGTGAATTCAGCGGTACTAGCGGGTACATGACTCGAAAATCTGGAAAACTATGAGGGTGAGTTCAGTAGTACCAGCGGGTACGTGACTCAATAATCTGGAGAATATTGTTTAGACATAATATTTCTTCAGGAACTTGCTGTTGACGGGCAACATGAGCAAGTCTCCGTTTTGCTTAGCGAGGCGGTAAGCACCGTTGGAGAACACGACCTCGATGACAAATGGACCTTCCCATTTTGGCTGGAACTTGCCGGCGGTCTTGTGAGTCATGACCATTGGCCTCCGGACTGCCAGAACAAGATCGTCCACTTAGAATATTCTGATTTTGACCTTCTTATTGAAGGCTCCTGAGATTCGTGCTTGGTATAGCTCGATCCTTTGCTGAGCTAGGAGGCGCTTTTCATCTAAGGCCTCCAACTCTTGTAGTCGACGTCGGTAGTTGTCATCCGTCGTCAATTGATAAGTGAGGGCGATGCGGAGTGAGGGTATTTGAGTCTCTAATGGGAGAACTGCCTCACTCCCGTATACTAGAGAGAATGGTGTATTCCCGGTAGCTGTTCGGACTGTAGTACGGTACGCCCATAAACACTCGCCGAGCTTCTCGTTCCAGTCACGTTTGTTGGAGGAGACAAACTTCTTGAGGAGTTTGATGATTGTTTTGTTGAATGCCTCTGCCAACCCGTTCGCTGCCGGATTGTACGGTGTCGAAGTAATATTCTGAATACGGTGCTTATCGCAAAATCGATAGAAAGCGTGGCTTGCAAACTGCGGACCATTATCATGTGATCCTTCGGGGCAATCCAAAGCGGTAGATGACGTGATGCTTAAGGAAGCTGATTACGTTTAAAGTCTTGACTTCTGCGAGTGGGACAGCTTCCGCCCATTTGGAGAAGTAACAGTGATCGCAAGTATGAAGCGATGTCCTCGGGAGGAAGATGGGGTGATTGGACCAACGATATCCATTCCCCATGCTTCGAATGGCCAGGACGCCACTGTCGGATGTAGAAATTCGGATGGTTGGTGAATAAAGTCCGCGTGGACTTGGCAGGCTTTGTATTTTCTAGCATAATCTATCGCATCTGCCACCATCGTGGGCCAATAGTAGCCCATTAGGACCGGGCTGGTGGGCCCCGCAGACACCGTCATGAGCTTCTCGTACGGCTTCTTTAGCTTCTGCGTTTGACAGACATCGAAGCAGTAATTCATCGTCGGAGTTTTGGAGTGCATCACTCAAAGCTGCTCGCACATCCTTTGAAAGTCTCAGAAGCTCGTATAGTGACAACTTGGCCGGTGTATTGGGCAATTGTGCTAAGATATCGAAGTTGTAGGGCTTCTCCAGCCCTTGGGGTGTCTCTTTTCGGAGGGATTTGTTGAAGCGAGTCTCCTTCGGCCTAGGCTTGTCGGTCGTCGGAGGCTGATGAGGCGCTAGAGCGTCAGTGGTAGCTGGCGGATGATCAGTCGAGTTCTCAGCCACGGGTTGGGATTGTGCTCCAGATCGAGTGACGATAGCCGTAACTTCTTCCACTTCTGCCGAGATGGTGTGGCAGGATCTGACTTTTCCACTCTTCCTCTTGTGAATAGAAGGCGGAGCGGACTGAGTTACTTCAGGTACTAGATCCGGGTAGACCCACATGATTTCCCTCCGTGATGTGGTGAGGGACACTAAACCAGCAGCTTGATCCCGGGCAGGTGGAATTAGCAATCTCTATCGTCGCCAGAGGGATGGGTATAACACCATCTTGAGTCTCTAATGGAGGGAAGCTGCCAAATTGTACGGATACCATATTGGCTGCTACGGTTACCTCCTCGAAATCGATGGCCAGAGCATTTGAATCAATAAGGTTTTGGATGTATCATTTTAGCTGGTAGCAGTCATGTGTAGCATGGTGAACGTAGCGGTGGTAATGACAGAACTTTGGGTTCTCCAGATCTGCTGGCCGCGGTTCCCATCTTGGTGGAGGAAGCTGAATTCTGTCTCTTGTATGAGCATGTCCAAGATGGGCTTGACGTGACCGTCTTCAAAGGAGTACGTGATCTGCGGCCATTGTTTGTCTGCTGGCTTTGGCTCGAGTTTTTGTGCCGTGTCAGCCACCATAGCCTGCTTGCCCCTGCCGTCTCGATTGTTGGAGGGGCTACCCCCATTATCGTTGTTGGGACGCTTGCCCTTGTTCTCTCCGTCCGAGATGTGCAATCCCAGTTGGCGAGCCTTCTTCAATCGTTCTTTGGTGCTTGTGGCGCTGATGATGAACATCTTCCAGTCCTTGAATTGACTTTCGCCCATCCAGAGACTGATTGTTGGGAGGAGTCACTTTTGGCAAATTTCAATCAAGGAGGAATCTGAATTTCCAGAGGGCAACTTCATGGCGGTTTGGCGGAACCGTTTGATGTAGTTCTTTGTCAGCTCCTTCTCCCCTTGGACGACGTCCATGAGGGTAGACATGGTGATGTCCTGTCCTACCTCGTAGAATCTCTCCAAGAACAAGCGCTTGAAGCCAGCGAAGGAGTGGATGCAGTTGTCTGGCAGGTTGCGGTACCAGTCGAAGGCGACTCCTTCCAATGCCCCCATGAATAATCGTGTGAGGATAGCATCATCATGGGGCAGATGGTCGGTGGTGACCTCAAAGTAAGTGATGTACCGACTTGCTGAGGTCTTGCCATCATACGGGTTGATATTGAACGGCTTATATCTTGGTGGGAATAGAACATCCCTCCATTCAGCGGGGTATGGTTCCCGCATTCTGAGGTCTTGAGCATTTTCTCGGGCATGGAACATGGCTCGGAGCTCCTGAACCTCTCTTCTTACTTTTCGGGCCTCATCTGTCGCGGTAGGGGCCGTTATTTCGGGAGGATTATTTTCCGGGTTTGGTGCCGCTGAGTTTGAGTCCGCATTGACCGCGGGACCCGCGCTTGTTTGGCCAGGCGTCCCTCCTTGCAGAGTTGGAAGAGCAGCTTTGATTTCATCTACAGACTTGACCAAGGCCTGCAGTATAGCCTCCAAAGTGTCGATGCGTTGGCGATCGCTGGAACCACCTTGATTGCTGTCCGTCATGAACACCGTCCTTACATGGGGAGTGATGGAAGGAACGATAGAGGATATGCTCTCCGAGTCATACCCATGCATCGAAAAGTCATCGGGGTATGTGGGAATGTTCTCTTCGGGTTCGGACTCAGAGGGAATAGTACCCCCAGCTTCGGAGCTTGCTTCATCTTGAGAGTCATGGACGTCGTCGAGGACGTCGAGGTTTGCTACCTCCGATGGGAGAGTTGTCTCCCCCGACGCATCTTCTTGGAACATCGGGTTGTTGTAGAGGCTCGGAGGGGTGCTACCCCCAGCCCTGGCAACCCCCTGTGTTGCGGACGACGAATCCCCCACTGTAGCAGATTTTGTCTTAGAGCGAGTACCTTGGAAAACTCCGGTGGTGGGCACCCGCTTAGACGACAGTCTTTTAGTCACAGTGGTTGAGATCTTCGGGCTGGGAACATTTGTCTTCTTCCTCCTTCCATCAGCGGGGATCTTCCGAGCAGAGTTGCAGAAGACGACGGGTGGTGCCTCGTCTTCTGATGATGGCTGTTGTAGTCTTTGAAAGACAGACTGCTGGTCTTATTGCATATTGCAGCAGCAGTTGACGATGACTTGGGTGCAGTGACGTCCGTGGGAGGACTCTTTGCACTACGATGCATCTTCTCTTTTCTTGCGTTTGTGGAGGATGGCCTCATGCAAGTCAGATGGGTCTGGACAGACCACGTTTGCTCTCGGGATTTTTGAAGACTTTTGTGAACCTCTCTGTCCGTCTGCCGTCGGGGGCTGAACTCGAGTGGTTCTGTACAACTTCCCATCCGAGGCCCACGTAACAGTATGCGAAACGCTCCGATGGTCAGAGGTCAGATCAGCGGACCGAACTCGCCAGGCTCGCGCTGCTTTAGACTTCTTCGCTCTAGTGCGTAAGGGCACATAGTAGGAAGAGTCTAAGTGATACTGGAGAGAGTCAGACATGTCTTCTTGGGAGCACAGGAGATCAGGACCATAGGAGAGGCGGTCGAAGACAGAGCCACGTGGAGTAGGCGTCATGCGGCTGGAATCAGCAGTCCTCATGCGGCTGGGAGTCGTAGCCGCATGGGTTTTCTCCATACGGCTGGAAACCCTGACCGCATGAGTATTCTCCATGCGGCTGGAAATCCTGACTGCATGAGTGTTATTCATCTGGATAGCGGTTTCAGCCGCATGGTCATCATTCATGCGGCTGGCCAGCTTGGCCGCATGAGTCTTTGCCTTGCGGATTGTTCCCTTGTTCGGTTTCTTCATGGAGCCCATAGAGTCGCTCTTTGCCCCTGTAAGTCCAGCATCGTAGTGCTTTCCTCTGCCGGACTTGGGGACAGCGGAGTTTTCTATGGCTTGAAGTGGGGCCGCACGAGAGTCGCCTTCACCGTCTTGGATAGCATCGAGGACTTGGAGAGGAGCAAACGATTTTGGCCTCCACTCTTTGCGAGTCTTCGTTGTGCGGGTGTGCTTCTGGATCGGGCCAGCGTTTCCTTCGGAGAGCATTTCTTCGAACGCCTGTTGGTCTAAGCGGACGACCATCTTTTGGTGTGTGGAGCCAAGTTTGGCTGCATCCGATTGTGTCACCAACTCCTCGATCGTGGAGAAGTTTGTCCCCAGAAGAGTCGCCATCGTGTTTGCCATTGATTGTAAAAGTACAGAACAGTTTTATAGAAGGACTGAACTTAGACTCACAATACAAACTCGCTTGTACAAAAAAAGCCTAGGGACGAAAGCTTAGGTACAGCAGACTAAGTACAATTATTTATTTTAGATTCTGGGGGGTGACGATAGAGGCTCGGGAAGGCGATGGCAGCCCTGCCTTACTCTTTGGACGATCGGTGTGCAGCCTTGGCTCCAGAAGATTTGCTTAGCGTTCAAAAATGCTCTCTTTGCTCTCTCTGCTCTTCTCTCCAAGTACTCTGGTGCTCTCTCTGGTATCGAAAAGTGCTCCTGTGTACGCCTCTCTCTATGTAAGTATATCTGTCTCCTCCTCTTCGCAGGGGAATGGTACCCTGCTATTTATAGGAATAAGATGTGATCATTAGGGTTGCAAATGATTGCTTCTTGGAGATGGCGGCGGCCTGTGGATTGGTCAATCTAGGTCATTTATTTTGGTTGTGATGAATCTGGACCATCAAGTGTAGATTATACCAAATCTCATCAGCAATTAATGCTGATTGGAATAAATCTTCCTCATAATGATCTTATGATGTCTGCGAATAAATTTGATTTATTCTGCTGCCACGTGTCCCAGATTATTGGGATTTGACCCAATCTTTGATTGCAACAAATCTGAGAGATTGATCGACTTAGGACACGTGTTCTAGGAGCCACTGGGGGATCTGAACCACATGAAGATTGAGCCGCATAAGAGTTGGGCCGCATAAGGTTCGGGCCACGTATCAGGGCTACTCGGGTAGTGGCCTTCTTTTAAACTTTTGAATCGCATGGAGGTGATCATTGCGAGCCGTATAAGGATTCATCCGCTTGAGCCGTATAGAAATGGTCCGCCCCAACCGCATGGAAAGGCCTCCGTTTGAGCCGTATGAGACTATCTCAGCCTGAGCCGCATGGCACGGCTTCATTCTGAACCGCATGGGAAGTCTTCGCTCGAGCCACATATGATCGTCCACGTGGCAAGACCACGTCTCATTTTATGGATCTCGAGGGGCTATGCGGCTCATCGTGTTTGCCATTGATTGTGAAAGTATAGAACAGTTTTATGGGAGGACTGAACTTAGACTCAAAATACAAACTCGCTTGTACAAAGAAAGCCTAGGGACGAAAGCCTAGGTTCAGCAGACTAAGTACAATTGTTTATTTTAGATTCTGGGGGTGACGATAGAGGCTCGGGAAGGCGACGGCAGCCCTGTCTTACTCTTTGGACGATCGGTGTGCAGCCTTGGCTCCAGAAGATTTGCTTAGCATTAGAAAAATGCTCTCTTTGCTCTCTCTCTGCTCTTCTCTCCAAGTACTCTGGTGCTCTCTCTGGTCTCGAAAAGTGCTCCTGTGTACGCCTCTCTCTATGTAAGTATATCTGTCTCCTCCTCTTCGCAGAGGAATGGCACCCTGCTATTTATAGGAATAAGATGTGATCATTAGGGTTGCAAATGATTGCTTCTTGGAGATGGCGGCGGCCTGTGGATTGGTCAATCTAGGCCATTCATTTTGGTTGTGATGAATCTGGACCATCAAGTGTAGATTACACCAAATCTCATCAGCAATTAATGCTGATTGGAATAAATCTTCCTCATAATGATCTTCTGATGTCTGCGAATAAATTTGATTTATTCTGCTGCCACGTGTCCCAGATTATTGGGATTTGACCCAATCTTTGATTGCAACAAATCTGAGAGATTGATCGGCTTAGGACACGTGTCCTAGGAGCCACTGGGGGGATCTGAACCACATGAAGATTGAGCCGCATAAGAGTTGGGCCGCATAAGGTTCGGGCCACGTGTCAGGGCTGCTCGGGTAGTGGCCTTCCTTCGAACTTTTGAACCGCATGGAGGTGATCATTGCGAGCCGCATAAGGATTCATCCGCTTGAGCCGCATAGAAATGGTCCGCCCCAACCGCATAGGAAGGCCTCCGTTTGAGCCGCATGAGACTATCTCGACCTGAGCCGCATGGCACGGCTTCATTCTGAACCGCATGGGAAGTCTTCGCTCGAGCCGCATATGATCGTCCACGTGGCAAGACCACGTGTCATTTCATGGATCTTGGGGGGTTTGTGTCAGAGATATCTTTCTCTTCCCTAGGGGACTGTCATTATGACAGAGTCATAATTACCACTTTTGTGTCAAGGCTGTCACTTTTTCAGAGTTGTCAGCCATCAAAGCAATTAATGCAGTATGGGTCGAAGGGGAACAATATTACGCCACGTGTCTTCTGAGCCGCATAGGATGTCTTGAGCGGCATAGCCCCTCGTGCCGCATGAATCTGTGAGCCGCATGGGCTTCCTGAGCCGTATGGGATTTCCTGGCCGCATGGATTCTTCTTTAATATTTTCCATGTTTCTACAAATACATGTCAGGAAAAATAAAAAAATACATGACACAAAAAACGGGGGTGACACGTGGTAACCATGAGTCCATGTCCTGGACATGATATAAGATGAGACAAACAGCTTGTACATGCACAATCAAAAGAATCAACCACGGTGTTAAGACAAGAGTTACTTAGCAAGTCAGGGTAGCTGTCGCAACAGCACTTGAAGGTTATACATATCATGTCAGGTTACTTGTCATGTCAAGAGTACTTGTCAGGAGTGCGCCTCGATGGGCCACTATTAAGATTATTCATGCCATATCAAGTTTACTTGTTGCTTGTCAAGAGTGCGTCTCGACGGGCCACTATCATGTCATGTCGAGACGGGGTCATGTTAGCATGTTCAAGTCAAGATCAATACAGCAAGTCATACTTATGCTTAACAGGTTATCAAGTCGGGTCGTCGCTGTAGGCCTCAAAAATGAAAGTCATGCTGAGTTGATCAGAACAAAGCCTAAAAGTCACGCTGAGTTGATCAGAACAAAGCCTAAAAGTCACGCTGAGTTGATCAGGACAAAGTCTAAAAGTCACGCTGAGTTGATCAAGACAATGTTTAAAAGTCACGCTGAGATACAGCTCATCATTTGTCAGAATGCCATTATGACTGACAGCACGACAGTCAAAAATGTCTCCTCGTATGCCACGTATGCACGGAACTCGAGAGATCACAGCCGACTATTGCGTGACTTTCGAAATCTTCTTCAACAAGACTCTGCCTTCATCAAGTTGGCGTACCAAAAGACCTTATTGTCATTTAATGTGACTGACAAGGCAATCAAATGTCAGAGATTTTGTGTCAGTCGAGGCACGTCGAATCAAGGCAGCTGGCCATTCTGACTCAAGTCTGCATGGATTCTGAAGCTTTCTGCCCCAAAGTCTGCATGGATTCTGAAGCTTTCTGCTCCAAGTCTGCGTGGATTCTGAAGCTTTCTGCCCCAAGTCTGCGTGGATTCTGAAGCTTTCTGCACCAAAGTCTGCGTGAATTTCGTCCTCAATAAGCCTGCGTGGATTTCATCAAATTGGAGTACGTGGCAGCCATGCCACCGATCTCTCACATGCGTGTCCTGTAACTTGTACACGACTCATGCATGATTGCCATGTGTCCAACAGTTACAGGCCACGTCCAGTAACTGCTCATAACCTTGCGTATATTAAATCCTGCGTGATTTTCAACTATGCACAGGTTGTGAAGACAGTTATCTTTTGAGTTATTTTTGACTCTATAAATAGAGTTCCTTATCATTCATTGTACAGATACATAGCTATCTAAATTACTGTCGAATTCTTGAGAGCTTTTCTTCTTCGTATCGTCTAAAGGATAAAGCGATCGTCTTCTAGATCGGATTCCTACAGTTGTAATTTTCCCAGAAACACAATAAATAAAGTGAATTTATTTATGGAAAACAAATTGGCGACTCTGCTGGGGAAAACCATCTCCTCTTCTGAGATGGCAACAACTCAATGCGACACTTCGTTAGTCGGCTCGACGAAGAAGGTGATATCGATCCAATTCGATCAACTCGCCTACGAAGAAATGCAGCAGGCTAAGGGTGGCAAGCCCACTTCAGCCTCCATCACCACTGCCAAGTCGAAGAGACGATCTGTCTACGTCCCTAAGAATCTGTTGGCAACCAATAGTGAAGTTTCTGCCACAGTGTCTACTCCTAACACTGGCAATGACTCTACTACAAGCACGCACGCTCTTGTGTGCTCGAAGACGACAGCAGTCAAAAGTCACGCTGGCAGCACTGGCTCCTTAGCCAAATCTGTTCCAGCGTGCAATCTCAAAGTCAAAAGTCACGCTAACAGCACTGGCTCCTTAGCCAAGCCTGTTCCAGCGTACAATCTCAAAGTCGAAAGTCACGCTGGCAGTACTGGCTCCTTAGCCAAATCTATTCCAGCGTGTATTTCTAAATTCAAAAGTCACGCTAACAACACTGGCTCCTTAGCCAAATCTGTTCCTGCGTGCATTTCCAAGTCAATTCTTTCTGACTCAGTGTGCGTACCAAAATCTGGCTCTTTAGCCAAGACTTTATATGCTGACAATACTGGCTCCTTAGCCAAATTGTTACCAGCATACTCAAAGAAGAATAGCTCTTTAGCTATCTCTTCTTCTTTGCCAAATTCTACTAGAATTGGGGGTGGTCTTGCTAGAACTCCTCCACAAATGGCTCACAAAGTCCCTTCGAAAAGAAATGACTCTTTAGTTGTTTCTTCTGCTCCTGTAGTGTTTACTTCAGGAACAGCTTTGACTGACAGTTTTGTTAATCAAAGAAAAGAAGATGGTCTTTTGACTACTCTTCCTTCTGGACATTCTATGTCTCAAAACTTGAATAAGTCTAAGAAGAAACATTTCTTAATGTCTTCTTCTACGACTTCTTCGAATTGGGCACATAATTTGTCTATAAAAGAGGATCTGTTACCAACTCCTAAGCAAGGGGGGTAGTTCAACTCTTCCTTCTCTGCAAATATCCAGATCAATGGAAGGAAAACTCCAAGTATCAAAAACCAATATTTTACCTCCAACTGATCTAAGAACAAAACTTAATCAAACCCATTTGGGAAACACTTCTGGTGTCAAAAAACCATACCAAACGGGAACAAAAGCAAGAGATCCAGATACAGAGTATGCTAGAAATTATGTGGCTCAGATTAATCACTCTCTATATAATCAAGAGCCATCAAGACCCAAGAACCGGAAATATATTCCTAAAATACACAAAGAATGTTCTCTGATGTACCTCAATATTCACAAACAGATTTACGAGAACATCTTCAACAGAAGAGAAGGAATAATTCTGTGTCAATGGATTATGATCATGCTGAATGTGACTTCCAGCCAAAAGTCATAATTCAATGCAGATGTCAATCAATGGATCATGACCATGCTGATCATGAATATGACTTCCAACCGAGAGTCATAATGCAATGCAGATGTCAAACTAAACGACAATCTGTCTTCACCCGGATTCAGTGTGAACATATGCCTGATGAAGATGAACCTCTGTTTGCTTCTGTTAATATGACCTTTCGGGATACTGGGGGTAGAATTGATAGTCCAGATGGAGTATACAGAGGCACCAGAGCAAGAGTCCTGGCTTCTAGTCAAAGAACTTCTGTTTCTGAAGATTATTCTGAATTCCTTGGAGAATCCAACTTCCCACCTCTTCCTACTGGGGGTAGTTCTCTTATAAATGACTTTGATACACAAAGCAATGATTCAGAACATACAACATCCACCAGTTCATCAATAATCCCTCGTACAGTCACGACTTATATGGTCGATGGGAATACTGATGAACCTTCTTCTTTTTTGACTCCTCAAGAACAAAGGATTGCTTCTTTGGAACAGCAAATGAAATCTATGGCTGATACTATGAAGTTGATGTATGAACTCATGGCAACCCAGCTGCAAAATTGACAGACTGTACCAGATGCCATACCAATTGACACTGGTGTAAGTTCAGTACATGTTCCTCCAGCAGTACAATCAAATACTCCTGGGCAAGCTCAACCAGTTCCTAGTCACTCGGGAGCTGGGGGTAGTGCTTATAATGCTGTTCCTCCTCCCAACTATTCTCTACAAGCTACAACTCCACAATCCTCCGGAGTTGTTACTGAAGAATTGTGGAATCTCCGAACTCAATTTAAGGCATTCAAACAGAAGGATGGTTTGCAAAGGTTAGGCATCAAGCAACCTTATCCAATAGAATGGAAGCAAGTATCGTATCCTCCTAAATACAAACCTCCTACTATCTCATTCTATGATGGAACCACTTCTCCGAGTCAGTTTATTAATCACTTTGAAGTGATGACTGACCAGCTACAACCAAGTGACGCCCTCCTTACTCGGGTGTTTGTCGGATGTCTCAAAGGAACGACTTATGAATGGTATATAAGTCTCCCGGATGGGTGTATTACCTCATTTGCCGGTTTCAAACAAATGTTTCTTGAACGGTTCTATGAAGGGCTCAATGACATGACTATGTCTGCTCTTATAAGAATCAAGCAGAAAAATAATGAAACTACAGAGGATTTTATTAAATGATTTCGAAGAGAAGCTTTGAAGATGCCTCTTGGAACTCCTGATGCTGTCACCTTTGACACATGCAAATCAAATTTGTTACCAATCATCAGCATGTGGACAGGATCTACTCAATTTCAAGATTGGCCTTCCTTCATAGTTAGTACTAAGGCCGCAGAAATTAGTGCTGAAACCTTCAAAGGTTTAGGAGTGCAGATGACTCCCTAAGAAACAGGTCAAAGTACTAACAATAATGCTAAATCCAATACTCGCAAGGGAAAAGAAACCCTTGAAGTTAATCTTCAGAGTAAAGATGCATTGACTGTTCAAACTCCTCCTGCCTCTACGACTCAACAACCAAGAGCACCTCGTCCTAAAGAAGAATACTCTTTTGATGACGATGATGTCCTTGGTATCTTTGAATGTCTGCTGAAAGGTAATAAAATACAATTACCTGAAATCAAGAAACCTGATGAAGCTGGTAAGACAGATCATCCTAAATACTGTCCGTACCACAAAATGTTGGGCCACACAGTTCGTACATGTTATGTACTGAAAGAAAGATCCAGAAAATGATTAAATCTGGAGCTATCACTCTTACTCCAAAAGAGAAGACCATTACCTCCAACGTCGTCTCTATGCAATTCGGAGATTTCCCTCCTCAACTCCTTGAAAGCGGGATTGTTCCTATTCCCAAGGCAACTCTTAAAATAGTGAATATTCCTCCTCCACAGTCTGAAGGATTAGTACCGATCACTATGGACACAGGAGAAATTATATGGATTCATCCCGATCTAGTGGCAGATTTTGAATCTCCTCCTCTTCAAAAGACTACTTCCCGAAAATCTAAGAAGGCTGGAAAAACTATGTCATGTCATATGACTTCTTTCGAGTCTACTTCCGACACAGAGCCGAAAGATAAGGGAGAAGCACTTGCTGGTGCTACTAGAACAGGCAAACCTTATCTAAAGGATTATTCCAAGAGTCCTGAGGATACTCCTGATATCCCTCCTGCTGACAAAGATGCTCCTGATGTTCCTCTTGAGGAAGAATCACCCACTGCACCTGTTCCTTCAACTTCACCGGTTGTACCTATTCCTTCCAAGCCCACAGCACTGGAGAAAGGCAAACAACAAGTTCGCTTCGACAAACCAATCAAGAAGTCCCCTCCTCTTGGACTTCAGAAGCCTTATAACTTTGACATTTTAGCTCAACTCGCTAACACACCAGCTAGAATGTCCCTCTTCGAACTTCTACGTCTTTCTAAAGAGACTCGGGAGACGTTAAGTGAGGCACTTCTTCAGGCGGACTCTTGTCTTGCACAATTAAAGAAGCCAGATGAAGAACCTGCTATTTGTTTACATTGCAATAGTGTATTGGAGATCATCCCGAATATCACCTTTACATAAATGACATGTTATTGGAGGATAATCGACATGATCGGCCTCTCAACTACACCGATTATATCGATACGATGAAGATAGATCGTATCCTCATTGATCCAGGGTCTGCTTTAAGCATAATGCCAAAGAGTCTGTTGGATGAACTAAAAATCCCTCTTCACAAGCTCTCCAAGACGGTTACTACTATCTTAGGATTCAATCAAAGTCGAAGCGAGCCGTTGGGAAAGATTCATCTGAAATTCCAAATAGGCGATTTCAGATCCAAAGTCACTTTCTATGTGATTGAGATCGTGGGATCTTATAATCTTCTTCTGGGAAGACCCTTCCTTCATGAAAATAATATAGTGCCTTCTACTCTTCATCAGTGGTTTAAATACATTGACAACAATGAAAGAGTACAAAAGGAAGTTGCTGATATAAATCCTTTCCGTGGGGTTGAAGCTTATTTCAGTGATTCCCGGTGGTACAAAGAAGAGTATGAAAAATTAGTACAAGCCATGGAAAAAGAAGATCCACAAAGTGAGACCTTGATAATTCCTGTTAAAGGTCGAAGTACTCAGCAACAATCTCCTAAACCCTCTGAAGAAGGTTCTTTCATTATCCAGTGAGCGGACGGATCTCTCCATTACCTCAGTCGCCTACTCAAGATACACTGATCATTCCTGTCAGTGGGCATACTACAGTTCCTGCGTCTTCACATATAAAACAGGATACTCTAGTAATCCCTGTTGGAGGGCGGACTACTCTTCCATCTCAGGCTTCAAGGGAGCTCACCTCTTCTGAGCCATTTATTATCGATCTTAATCGAAACAAAACTTCCCCTCGTTTTTCTTCTCCCCCTTTAGTCATTGATTTGGCTAAGATTTCTAAGGCTCAGCCTTCTCCCAATGTAAATACTACTGCTTTTAAATTTAATGAAAAGTCTCCATCTTTGTAGCATATTGATGTGTGTAATCATGTTCATAGTTATTTGCATTTATTAGATGACTTGAGAACAATAACCATAGGAGTTGTACAGACTTTTCATACAGACGTGTCCCTAGAATCAGTACAAACTTCATACTTTCTGGTTCCTAGTAGAAAGCCAGGAGACATTCCAATATTCTTCTACAAAGGGCCCCAGAATCCTTCTGATTTAGAAGATGATGACAAAAACGATGATACTGGAAGATTACAACTACGTCGTTATAGTCAGCAATCTAAAGACATCATTAAAAACATGGGCTATGACTTCAGAACTGGCCTCAATAATGGAAAAGGAAGAAAAATACCTGTTCGGATTCTTCCTCTGAAATATGGGAGGACAAAATGCGGATTAGGTTATATTGCTCCTACTCCTTTTATCAATACTGTCCATGAAGATCCCGAATCTGACGAAGATAATAGATCTGATTCTTCTAGTACTACCTCTTGGGATTCCGATACAAGTATCGGTGACTTCCACTGCAACATTCTGTCATCCAACATGGTCTCCGTTGACGGTTCTGAAGAAGATGATAAAACGAAGACGAATTTGAAATCTCACCAGAATCAGAACAATGGGCCCAAAGGTTAGATAATCAATGGGAGTTCCGATTCGAGCGAAAAAGAACCTCCGACTGAAGACAAACTTGTTCAAATAGATGTTGGTGAAGAGGGATCCCCCAAACCAATATTCATCAGTAAAAGTCTTTCAGAACTAATAAGCAAGACATGATCAAACTTATTCGAGAATACATCGATGTCTTCGCTTGGAGTTATGAAGATATGCCAGGACTTGATCCACAGATTGCAACTCACAAACTCAATATCATGCCGAATGCTAAACCGGTCAAACAACAACAGCGACGATTTCGTCCAGACATTATAGATGCAATTGAAGCTGAAGTCAATAAACTCATGGCCTCTGGGTTTATTAGAGAGGAACAACATCCCGATTGGGTGGCTAATATAGTTCCTGTCCTTAAAAAGACTGGCAAGATCAGAGTATGCATAGACTTCCACGATCTCAATACGGCATGTCCTAAAGACGAATTTCCTCTACCAATTACTGATGTTATGATCGATAATACCTGTGGGTTTGAACGGATGTCATTCATGGACGGGTATTCTGGGTACAATCAGATTAAAATATTTCCAGATGACGAGAAACACACTTCTTTTAGAACACCGATCGGTACATACTGTTATACAGTTATGACATTCGGTCTCAAGAATGCAGGAGCAACTTATCAACGAGCCATGAGCACTATATTCGTGAACATTTACGGAAAATAGTCGAATGCTACGTTGAAGATATTGCAGTCAAAGTCGACAAAAAGAGGATCACATCCAAGATTTGAAGACTATTTTTGATCTAATGCGTAAGCATCAATTAAAGATGAACCCTACTAAGTCCTTCTTAGGCGTCTCTAGTGGCAAATTTCTCGGCTTCGTCATTACCTCGAAAGGTATACACGTGGATCCCGAGAAGATCAAAGCCATCCAAGAGATGCGTCCTCCACGCACCTTAAAAGAGCTACGAGGATTTCAAGGAAGGATCGCTTATATCAGGAGATTCATCTCTAATCTTTCAGGACGCTGCAGACCATTCAATAAACTTATGAAGAAAGGTGTTTCTTTTATCGGGAAAGATGAATGTCAGAAAGCATTTGATGACATAAAACAATATCTGATGAGCCCTCCAGTATTGGTACCTCCTGTCTCAGGATTACCGTTCCTCCTATATACCCGAGCAATGAGTCATTCATTGGGTGCATTACTCGCCCAAAAGAATAAAAATGGTCATGAATAAGCCATTTACTATCTCAGTCGTACTATGACTGGAGCTGAACCTCGTTATTCACCAGTCGAAAAAGAATGTCTAGTCCCTGATGTTCGCTGTTCAAAAGACACGACATTATATCATTGGCCAGACTATTCATGTCATCTCCAGGATCAACCCCATACGAGTCATGATGAAGAAACCAAGTATTTTAAATTCTCGATTGGCTAACTGGAGAATCTTACTTGCTCAGTATGACATGCATTATATCCCTCAGAAATCAGTCAAAGGACAAGCTTTAGCTGATTTTCTGCTGCTCATTCAATTCCAAAAAATTCAAAACTCTACGATGAAATCCCAGATGAAGTCCTAGACTCAAACCAAATTGCTGAAGAAGATTCTACTTGACGTCTATTCTTTGACGGAGCTTCAAGAATAGGTCCTAATGGTGACATTGTTGCTGGAGTTGGAATTGTTCTTGTATCACCAGAAGGTCTTGCTATCCAAAGAGCTTATTCTTTCGATCAGCCATGTTCAAACAACGTTGCTGAGTACAATGCATTACTCATTGGTCTTCAGCTCACTAAACATCTGAATATTCAACATTTGGAGGCGTATGGAGACTCTAAACTCATTGTCAATCAGATAAGGGGCACTTATGAAGTTCGCCATCAAGATCTGGTTCCTTATCATAGATCGGCTATATCTATGGCTTCTTCATTTAAAGACTTCTTCATCGAGCATGTTAGGCGAGCATGTAACACAGAAGCTGATGCTCTTGCTAATCTCGCGGCAGTATTGGCTATTCCGATTAGACGTCAACAAATGATTGTTGTTTGCAATCGAGAATTATTTCATCTCGAAAACAATCTAACTCCAGGACTTCCAGTTGACACTGAAGAATCCACATCTCATGATGTCAATGCAACAAGAGGATTTGGATTAAGTTGTAAATCATTATCATCTTTATCTGATTCTAGTATGGAATTCACCTTCAGTAATTCAGCTGGAATCAGAATACGGATAAAGATTGGAGACTTCCTTTCTTAGATTTCGTATTGTATGACATTCTTCCAGATAATCCGAGTGAGGCAGCATCTATCAGACGACGATCACTCAGATTCTATTACAATCATACTACAAAAACCTTATATCGTCGAGCTTATGATGGTTTATTTCTTCGATGTATTGCCGGTGATGAGGCTCAACAAATTATTCGCGAAGCACATGATAGAATTTGTGGAGCACATCAGCCTGGACCAAAACTTCAAGACCGTATTCGACGTATGGGTTATTATTGGCCCACTATGGTATCAGATGCCATCGAATATACAAGGAAGTATAAAGCTTGTCAAATTCATGCGGACTTTATTCATCAACCCTCAGAATTTCTACATCCAACAGCAGCATCATGGCCCTTTAAAGCTTGGGGCATGGACATTATTGGCCCAATCAATCCGCCTTCATCAAAAGGTCATCGGTTTATTCTCGCAATAACCGATTATTTCTCCAAATGGGCCGAAGCTATTCCATTATCTGAAGTCAAAACTTCCAATGTCGTCAACTTTATCAAGCATCATGTCATCTACAGAATTGGTGTTCCTAGATGCATTATTCATGATAATGGACCACAGTTCGTCAGCCAGAAGTTTACTCGATTCTGCGACGATCATCGGATCAACAATGTGTCTTCTACCGCATATAATCCGGCAGCTAACGGATTAGCAGAAGCTTTCAACAAAACCATCATCAAACTCTTAAAGAAGTTTGTTTCTACCAACAAACGTAATTGGAGTGAGAAACTTGGTGAATGTTTATGGGCTTACCGCACTACAGTTCGTAATGCTACTAAATGTACACCTTTCTCTCTAGTGTATGGATGCGAAGCTGTTCTTCCATTAGAGATTCAAATTCTTTCTTTAAGGATAGCAATCGCTAATGAACTTACCACCGAGAATAATGATCGTCTTCGACTTCAGGAATTAGAAGCTCTGGATGAAAAAGCGATTATCTGCTCAACAGAATATCGAATTCTATCAAGCTAGAATCTCAAGAGCTTTTAACAAGAAAGTTAGAGTTCGAGCTTATCAAAAAGGAGAACTTGTTCTTGCAGTCAGACGTCCTATGACTATGACTCATATGAGTAAAGGCAAGTTCGATGCAAAGTGGGAAGGTCCCTATGTTGTGAGCCGAGTCTTCTCAAATGGAGCTTATCAACTCTCAGAACTGGATGGTCGAAAGGTTATGATGCCTATTAATAGCAAATTCCTTAAAAAGTATTATGTATAAATATAAATACTTGTAAATCTTCAGACAAGTTCAAGTCTATAAATAAAATTCAATTTTATTTCATCATATGATAGTACATGATACTAAGGAAGGTCACTATCATCCTTCTCTACATTTGGACGCGGACCACTGTCATCCTTCTCGAAAATATGATCAGCAAAAGAGCTGAGAACTTCTTTGCTAGAACCCACGAGGAATTTGCAAGCAGCCATCCTCATGGCTTCCTCTTCTTCAGTCCTTCCTGGATCAAGCAGAAAGTCCAGAATGTCTCGTGGTGGCTTGGGTGCAGACGAACCTTCGCCTGCTTCTATCTCCTTCAGATGAACTGGATCGGCAGGATGTTCTTCAGTGCCCTTCTGAACCTTCGGGGCGATTTCAGCCTTCTTGGATACTTCTTCAGACGACATTTTTATGTTGAAGAGTAGAAGTGTTCGTTCTTGTCAGATTTCTGCTATATTTATAGACAGAAGTTCCTCAAATAATGAAGCGACACATTCATCCGACGGTTCACCCGTTCCTTAACGGTTCATCCGTTCATTATCACATTCATCCGACGGTTCGCCCGTTCATTAATGCCTGATGGTTCATCCGTTCATTTATTACATTCATCCGACGGTTCGCCCGTTCATTATAATTCGACGGTTAACATGTTTATTCATCATCATCTGACGGTTCATCCGTTCATTATCATTCATTTTTGACGGTTTATCCTTTCAGTCCATCATTTGTCGGTTTTCCCGTTCATCTCATATACATTAACGATTCATCATCGTTCATCATCCATCTCAGTATCATATGAAAATGATATCTTATCTTTTGATTCTCGAGTCCAAAGATCATGAAAAATTGAGTTCGAAGATATTTTTTATGTCTGAATTCTATTTTTTTCTAATCAGTATTAAACTAAGATCATCTCTAGTTTAATATCATCTGATAGAATTACAAAGTTCATTTGTATATTCTATTCTATTGAAATGTGTCATGTATTATTTACCTCTGAACATATTTTCTTCATTATCAAAACAACAAAGTCAAAAATCAAATCAAAAGTTCTCATTCGTCTTTATTCAAAATCAAAATATTGATTACAAGATCTATTTACTAGGAGTTATTAGCTCCTTAATACGATCAAGTACAATATTCATCTTCTTTTCATGGGTTTTTTGAACTTTTTCTGCTGCTTCAACAGCGACATTTTGTTCATCAAAAATGATAATAGCAGATTGGAGACGATTAACTTCTTCAATTTGCTCTGTCTGTATCTGCTCTCGCTCCTTTTGAAGAGTTTTACAGCGTTCAGCTTCAGAAATATAAGCAGCAATGACCTCAGCTTGCTCTGTTTCTATGACAGCAATTCGCTCTTGAAGACGAGCCAACTCCTCTTTCAACTGCTTCAGCTCTTCAGCTTTGGATGCTTTATCTTTCTCCAGAAGCTCTACTCTCTGACGAGTAGCTAATATTTCTTCACCCTTCTCTACTAATTTTCTCAGAAGAAGAGACAAGAAATGCTTCTAATGCAGCTTGCTGGGACTGGGCTTCATGCTCTAGTTGACTGATCTCAGCCACCGTTAAAGAATGAATGTCTTCCTTCTTAGTCTCCCAGTATTTTTGGATAGTTATTTCCAATTCATCAAGGAGATGTTCGAAGAAGATACACTGAGATTCGCAACCAGCATGTCGCAACGCCATGAGCGGGAAATTGATCATAGTTCGAAGCTCAGAGAAGGGCATAGCTTCGTCTTTCAAGAAACGCTTGGAGTACGTATCCAGATATGAATAGATGATATCTGAATACATCCCCAGAGTTTCTTGCCAGTCCTGTCTCGAACCCAGGAGTCGCTGTCATCAATTGAAGAAGAAGCTTGTATGTTTTCTATCCTGGGAACGGAAGTATGTGCCACTGGAGAAGTTGGCAAGTGCGAACTCCCTTCATCAGCATTAGTCTGGACAAGTGGAGCATGAGTTGAACTCATTGCTGCAGCAGTTCCTATTAGTCAATAATAAAAAAAATAATCAGCATCTAAAGAAAAAGAAACAGTAAAAACAGAATCTGAAATAAAATCATACCAGGCTGAGGTTCGTATTCAATGTGGTGAGGGAGTTTGTGTCTTCTCGTAGCCGGTCCATGATGGTGTCCGACACCTGCTTTATGTGGCTGCTTCCAGCTCCAGTATTACTGGGTACTGGAGCGTTGTCCGGAGATTGAGCAGGTTCGGGGCTGAGTTCCATTCTGTTCCCTCTGACTTTATCTTCATCATAAGGAGTAGAAGTGCCAGCATGCCAATCATCTCCTTCTTCAGTTTCTTCTTCTTCTTTAGACTCTTTTTCATCCTCGGCTTCAAGATGAGTCTCTGATCCGGAGTCCATGATGTTCACATCTCATCTATTCCTTGAGATGAATGAATCTCAGGAACAGTAATGATGGCAAGCTCAGTATCGACTGCCGGTTCAGTTTCCCCTGGAATATCAGTTCGAAGAATGATGTCTTACAAACATTCTTCAACAAGTCATCAGCAGCTGGTAGCTCGGACGTTGACACGTCTTCATCGCCTTTGGCCAAAGAAATGTTTCCTCAACCTGAGTTTCTGGAACTTCCGGTTGTTCCATAACCTCTGCCGGGGCTGGTTCTTCTTTAGAATATTCAATCTGGTCATCCAATGCCTGGATGACGCCCTCAGTCCCATGTTCAAAAGGGATCATCCTCATCTCTGAGGGTTCAATAGCTACTCCACTTGTTGTTGGAGTAGTCGTTTCCTGAGCTCGAGTGGATTCTACCTCAGGCTGTTCAGCGGAAGTTGCTGGAAGATGCACATTATCAGATTCTATTTTCTCAGTAGAAGCCGCTTCATTGATCTCTGGCAAAACCCCTTCACTCATAATCGTTTCAGGAGATTATTGCCCTTCAGTTTGCTGACGGTCTTCTTGACGTACTTGCCTCTCGACCTTCCTTGTTATTAAAGGAGCGTCGTCTTCATCTGTATCTTCGTCTTTATCGGCGGCGTCATCTTCGTCAACTGAGATGCCACCTAAAGATGAAGTGGCAGTTACTGAGACCCCTTTCTTCTTCTTCTTAGATGTCTGAGACTTAGTACTCTTTTTGGAGACTGTCTCAGATTCATCGCTTCGCTTTCTCTTAGAAAGGGATACAAATATGGGAGGAAGAACTTCATCAGGAAAATTTCCCTCCTGGAATAAGTCATATAGGGGCTCAACCTCCGCTGTCTTCATCTTCAGGTTCCGGAGGAAATTGTTGAATAACAGTTTTCTTCTTCGACCTCTTTGTTGGGTCGTCTTCCGCAACAAAAGTCTTAGATGGAAACTCGGCATGAAGGTGCTCGATGAAACATAGAAGCGAGCATATGTGTAAAGCATCTTCGTCCCCGTGCTGGATAAAGGATTAGGCATAGAGAATACAGCTTTTGTATCTCTAGCCAGCGAAATATCTGCAGGCCCGAGCTCCGTCAATAAGCCCTCACGAGCAGAAAGGCAGGTGGTGGCGTTCCCAACATGAAGTTGGTCGTATCCGAATTGCCTGGCAAATCGGCTCGGATAGATACGGCTCCAGATACGTCATTTCTTCATGACGGTATACTAGATGAGAGGGCCGGATTCTCTGCAACCACTGAAAGTCTACATCATCTAGCCTGTTCCCTTTATCTCCGTCTATCATATTCAAGGGCATGCTCTCATAACCCAGTGGTGGAGGGACACATTGAATGGACCAATGTGACGCTGGATTCAGAATATTTCTGCATTCTGGAAGAGTGTGAACCTTCCAGAAAGTTTCTCTAGAGTACTTCTCCAAAAAGAGACTGCCACTCCCTCCTGCTCCGGAGGTATCAGACCGTCATGATGGAAGAAGAAGCCAACCATATAGATATGTGAAGGGCATCTCTATTCTGGGAATTCATCGGTCATCCTCCTCTGATTAGATAGCATATTGGTTACAAAATTCCGAAGACCTGCGTTCAGCCTACAGGTCATCGCTGATAATAAGTCTATCTTATAACCATATATAAGGCGCACTGCTGCAAAGATAACGCCTCTATGTATTCTGTCTAGAGAGCTGGAGCCAGGAACGATGAATCTTCTTAACCAAAGAGATAGGAATCCGGCTAAATGACCGTTCTTTGACAGAGTCTTTCCACTCTGCCTCACATACGAGCTGAAGGTGGTTCCAGCTTTAAACTCATACCAGTCTTCAGTGATCGTGAAATCCTTGCAGTCATACTTCTCTAGTAGATAAATGATTTCACTCTCAGAGAGAGGCTTGAAGAAGTTAATTTGGTACCATCTCTTCTCGTTTATCTTTTTCTCATCCTTTTTACGGTTCAGGAAAAGATAAGACATCCACTTCTGGATGTGGTTGCCGGCTTCATCTTTAGAACTCTTGTAATACAGAGTACATGTGCCAAAATGGCACATCATCTCTTCAAATAGGTGTACCATCTCTGGATTCTTCTCCGACAGAAAGTTCAGCTCTTCTAGTCGTAGGCACATACTCTTCATACGGTAGTGTGCCTGAAGGCAGATGCGAGATGTATTCCATCTTATGAAGGGCAAAGCCCATCACCCCTTTGGGAGTCATAAATGTCCCTGTCCTGTGGTTATACCTCTCAACCAAAGCCAGGAACAGAAAGGGGTTGGGTCTGAAGCCGTACGAGGAATTGACGATCGCGTCATAAAGGTTTATCTTCTTTAGCTCACTCTCAAACTGCTCCAGAGCCCAATGGACCAAAGTCCTCCATCTCACGTTCTCCTGATTCATTAAGCCGTTCATCCTCGGCGTCGAATCAGTGGGGTAAATGCATTTCGTTTGCCATGAATTTATTTATGAAAACAGGCATCCTGAATGGCATCAATATTGATGAGTCTTCAGGTGGTACACATCCCGGTTTCAAACCTCAAAACGGATACATGAATCTCTGGGGAACTGAAGAATCCCTCCTTCCTGTAAATGATACGGCTCGCCTTTGCCTGCTGATATTCTGTTAAGTGCCAGGACATCTTTCTGGGATAGCTGGCATGCATGAATCTCATGATAGATAAGCCCCTAGAAACCTTCGGCCAGTACATGGGCTGTTTTGCATCACCTTCGAAACAGAAGCAGACCTTCTCTCTGATGCCCTTTGTTGTGACTTCGGTGCTATGGCATCCCCGAACAGAAATGCTGGTTTCTTGTGAGACATCAAATCAAGACTCTGAAAGGGTTGACCATTCATCAGACAGAGTAGAGTTGTATGGTCTTGATTTGCCAACAAACAGTCTGGCTTCTGGAAGGTCAAACTGAGGAAATTGCATATAAGATAAATCATGTTTAAATGAAAAACTCAAGTGCCCTTCATAATCTGCCTCTTCACTTCTGATGTTCACTATAGAAAAAAAGAAGACAAGGTCAGATGTGTTTCAGTAAAATCTATCTAGCCTTATACGTGAATAGCATTTGAAGGAAATCTCATAAGTCACGCAGACTTCAGACATATATTCTATCAAGACACGCTGAATGATTTATTCACGCAGGTGATTAATTCACACAAAGTCCAGACAGATTAGAATGAAAGTCACGTATCATTGCCAGAATCACATTTAAGTAAAATGACAAAAATACGCTGACGATCAAGACTAATCTATCCAGAGGATGACTCTCAGAAGTCTGCGTGACTATTTCAAACGATATTTCTGCCAACATGTGAAAAATCACGCAGAGTCATAAAGCTGCATGAATAATTCAACATGGACATTTCTGCCAACATATGAAAAATATCACGCAGAGTCATGAAAGCTGTGAATAATTCAAACATTGACATCCCTGCCAATACATAAAAATCACGCAGAGTCATGAGAGCCATGCTCATTTGCGTGAAACACAGCGCTTCGTAAATACGAAGATGTGAAGTATGGCCGACCCTAAAGAGGGGCATACTTTATTAATATCCTTTGCCCAAAGAAGGGGGATATATTTCTGAAGTTTATTATTTGTCTTAAGATCCTAAGATTTCTATGTGGAGTTCATCTTCATCAAATTCATCTTTATCATGTCATCTTCAACAGTTCATATCCCCATCCATCACTTACGCTGCATAGGAGGATGCGTGACTTCGCGTCGAGGAAGTCTGTCAGTGGTGGCACGCGAGGAAGTCGCAGGAGCTTTCCCCTTAGCCTGAGCGTCGATTTTCTTAGGAGCCATTGCTGTTGAGAAAGGGAAGAAGAAGTCGGGAAGATGAAGTTCGTCGGGGAAGATGAAGTTTCTCTTCTGTGGATTCTCTCTCTAAAACAAGTAAAGAAGGAAAAGAAGTGGTTTATGGCTTATTTATAGGCTCATGAAGAATTCTAAACGGCAACATCATTATTTGCCTCGATTTAGGAGCTCTGCACGGGATCCTAACTGTACAGAATCCCAACAGTCCAATCATTTCGGAGTAAATCTCTCTTTAAAGTTATCTCGACGTGACTAAATTCATTTTATCATCTCGATTTCAAAGTATTTCGAAATAATTTATCATTTTTCGAAAACTTTGAAGGGGGTTTTGTAGGCCTCAAAATGAAAGTCACGCTGAGTTGATCAGAACAAAGGCTAAAAGTCACGCTGAGTTGATCAGAACAAAGCCTAAAAGTCACGCTGAGTTAATCAGAAAAAAGTCTAAAAGTCACGCTGAGTTGATCAAGACAATGTTTAAAAGTCACGCTGAGATACAGCTCATCATTTGTCAGAATGCCATTATGACTGACAGCACGACAGTCAAAGAATGTCTCTTCGTATGCCACGTATGCACGGAACTCGAGAGATCACAGCCGACTATTGCGTGACTTTCGAAATCTTCTTCAACAAGACTCAGCCTTCATCAAGTTGGCGTACCAAAAGACCTTATTGTCATTTAATGTGACTGATAAGGCAATCAAATGTCAGAGATTTTGTGTCAGTCGAGGCACGTCGAATCAAGACAGCTGGCCGTTCTGACTCAAGTCTGCGTGGATTCTGAAGCTTTCTGCCCCAAAGTCTACGTAGATTCTGAAGCTTTCTGCTCCATGTCTGCGTGGATTCTGAAGCTTTCTGCCCCAAGTCTGCGTGGATTCTGAAGCTTTCTGTACCAAAGTCTGCGTGAATTTCGTCCTCAATAAGCCTGCGTGGATTTCATCAAATTGGAGTACGTGGCAGCCATGCCACCGATCTCACCTGCGTGTCCTGTAACTTGTACACGACTCATGCATGATTGCCATGTGTCCAACAGTTACAGGCTACGTCCAGTAACTGCTCATAACCTTACGTATGTTAAATCCTGCGTGATTTTCAACTATGCACAGGTTGTGAAGACAGTTATCTTTTCAGTTATTTTTGACTCTATAATAGAGTTCTTTTCTCATTCATTGTACAGATACATAGCTATCTAAATTACTGTCGAATTCTTGAGAGCTTTTCTCTTTGCATCGTCTAAAGGAGAAAGCGATCGTCTTCTAGATCGGATTCCTACAGTTGTAATTTTCCCAGAAACACAATAAATAAAGTGAATTTATTTATGGAAAACAGTCGCAAGTTAGGCCAAGTGTAAGACACATGCAAGATGACAAGCATTTACAACAAGAACTAGGAGAACATGCATGGGGGTAAGGGCAAGGGGATCAAGGCAACCAAGTGGCGCTGGTCAGGTGGCGCCAAGAAGGTGACTGGTGGCGCCTAGTCAAGAGGCGCCAGGGAAGGTGCGCCTGGGCCAATAAGCGCTAGGGCCAAAGTGCGCCTGGGCCAATTGGTGCCAGGTCCAAAGTGTGCCTTGGCCAATAGGCGCTAGGGCCAAAGTGTGCCTGGGCCAATAGGCGCCAGGGCCAAAGTGCGCATGGGCCAATAGGCGCCAGAGCAGGAATGGCGCTGCGCCAAGAGACGCACACGCTAAGACAGATGGGTCTGTGCCAAAAGGCGCACGCCTACTGCTCATATTCCCCAACAGATCGAAAATGACATCAAGGAATCCATGAACTAAAACGGCCATAACTTTCTCAAAATAAGTCAGATTTGGGACTTCCAAGGGTCTAAACTGGGTAGAACGAGATTTTCTACAGCCTGGGACAACTGGTTTTTAGGAAATACCAAGTTTTAACAGATCAAAACCAAGAAAAATAAGAAAAGATCAAAACTTAGATCTACAAAAATATCCAACAGAATCAAAAATGCCAAGTTCTAAAGAGGCTTAGAATCAAATAAGGAAGAGAATCGAACAAAGAAAATTGAGATCCATCATGAAGCAAGTTGCACTTGCCTAGGGTTTCTTGGGTGTAGGTGGAGAGGAGTAATGGAGAAGAAGAATAAATAAATTAATGAAGAGAGAGAGAGAGAGAAGAGTTGACTTATATATCAACCCTTCTTATCTCAAACCAAAATGAACCAAACCAAGCCAAGTCAAGCCAAGTCATGTTGAACCAAACCAAATAAACCAAGGAAAGTTTAAACCAAGATCAAGCTAAGCAAGACAAGTCTAACTACGGTCCACCGAACAATTGCTAGAACTCCGTACGTATACAGAAAATACGTATAATGGAAAACAGGAGTGACAACAATGACATGATAATTTCATATTAAATCTATATTAGCTTATGATTTGAATGGCTATCAATTAGTTTTCATATACTAAAAATGACAATGACATGATAATTCCAAGTAAGTTCATGCCACGTAAGTTTCTGTCTACTACTTCAAGTTCTCTCTAAAGTTCAATATTGTTAACCAATAACCTTATATATATATATATATATATATATATATATATATATATATATATATATATATATATATATATCCCTAGCCTAGTGGTAGTGGTGAGACATGCGGCCTGAGTGGTCAGGAGTTCGAATCCGAGTGGGAGCGATTCCAGAAATTAATTACCATATATATATATATATATATATATATATATATATATATATATATATATATATATATAGCCTAGTGGTAGTGGTGAGGCATGCGGCCCGAGTGGTCAGGAGTTCGAATCCCGGTGGGAGAGATTCCAGAAATTAATTACCATATATATATATATATAATTATATATAATATATATATATATATATATATATAATATATATATATTATTATATATATATATATATATGTACTACTCCACTGGGGCTCGAACTCCCGACCACTTGGGCCGCATGCATCTTTCTTAACCACTGGACTAGAGGTCATTTGCTATATATATATATATTATATATATATATATATATATATATCTATATATATATATATATTATATATATATATATATATATAATTATATATATCTATAATATATTAGACCGGACGTTGACTGGGTCGAGTTCCGGACCGTCCAACCCATTACACACCTTGAGGTTTTATCCAATTTTATCTATCTCAATATCTAAGGCCTGGGTTTGGAAACTCCACATTTTAGTGTAGAATTTAATTTTTGTGATATTAGAAATAAAGTTTTGAACCTTAAACTCTATTTTAAATTAATTGAAGCTTTTTCTAATAACTTTTGATATACGTTCAAAATTGAAATACTATGTATACTCTCCTCGAATAAATAAGATTTTGAGGTCTGAAAAATTGATGGATCTGTACATTGACCTATAAAGTTCCATCGACTAATAGTTTTAATGGGAGAAAATATTGATGTTGTAGCTCCTGATAGGATAAGATCTGGTTGATAATTATTGTAAGACAATGATTAGTTTCTAGTTATTCTTTCATAATTTTAATTAAGATCTTTTAGAATTTTTTTTATCTTTTTATGTTTTTAGGGTTACAATTTAGGGTTTAGGATCCGGTCAATTTTTCAATTTACTTTCATAATTATAACTAAGACTTGAGAGAGAGGGAGAGAGGCACTTTTTCTTCATGCTCTTTAAGAATTGTACATCTATATAAAAGAAAAAAGTTAAGTTTACTACCAATATTTACAACTTTCTTACAGCCCAAATCCACCCCCTGCTAACATGGTCCTACCCGGTCCCACTCGGTCCCCCCTCTCCTCCAATCAATGGATGTCACGTAGGCAGTTGTAAAACTTGCAACCAAAATAGGTTGTAAGCATAGCATTTCCCTTATATAAATAGTCCAAGTGTATTAGTTTTTTGAGTAATGCTATATGTACCTCCAAAAACTCAATCTCTCCATGTCCCTCCCCGTCACATGGCTCTCCCTTATTGGCCCAAGCAAATAGGGAGGGGGTGGTTGGGGGAAGACATGATCCAATAGAAGAGGGCCACGTGGCAGAGGGACATGGAGAGATGAGTTTTTGGAGGTACATAAAGCATTTTTCTAGTTTTTTGCTGGAGTTGTTTGGTTGACAGTAATTTGAATTATTTACAACAAATTCTATTGTAAATATTGTGATAACCATTTGACCGCAACAATTATTGTATAGAGTAGTTATTTATTATAACATGTGTTACAGTAAAAGGGATTTGTTAATCGAGATTTAAAACCACACACTAATTTACAATCAAATGGTAGTCAACTGTGATTTATAAGTGAGGTTTTACAACAAATTGTTAGTCAATAAGGATTTTATAATCACCAAAAATAGGATATACAATCACACGTCAGTTTTCCAATTGATTTAGTTTAGTAGGATTGTAAACGACTAATTCTAGAATCTTCCGACGTTTATGGGCTGAACACTCCCTTTCGATGTTTTCTCTTTCACTTCTCCTTCATTATACCATCTCTATTTTGCTTGCCACCAACAACATCGCCATTCTCTTCTCCCCTTTGCGTCTTACCCAGGGAGATCTCTCTATCTTCTGTCACATCCTGAGTTCGCTGAATGGTTTGTCCTCGTATCGATTTTCGTCGAATCGATCATCCTGGATGGGGCATGATGACGTATGAGTGTGGATTAATCGTATAAGGCAAAATTATAAAACGATATTTGTTATCTCGAAACTACAACATTGGCATCAGAAGAACAGAGTCATATGGAAGTGGCAACAAAGTATACTAAAAAAATTCTTTATTGATAATGAAGTAGATTATAAAGGCTCCCAATAGCCCAAAATGAATATGCCAAATTGGTTTACAATAATCATGATCTCTCTAGCTCACAAAGTATCTCGTCATCCCATACATTATGTCTTCTATATGCAAGCAAGCAATCCTTGTCCAAACATTTTCATGTTATAAATTCGATGTCTGACGCCTCAATACGTCCAAGCAACTTCTACCTGGGGGTTGGGGTATCAGTACACATGTTGTACTAGTGAAAGGAGAAATCCACTCGTCTAAACCAATACTAAGTAATCGTGTGAAGCATACAGTTTACTTGGTGGTCTTTATTTTGCCTTAGGATTAGTTTCATAGAATATTATGAAAGCAGTAAATCATGTACCATGTAAACGTGTTATATTCGATGGCATAAGTATAACAAGGAAACATATTAAACTGCGTCGCTTCGCAGTGACTTCTTACCAATGTCGTTGCATTCACCCTTGCGCTGATGCAAGGTGAATACTTACTGTCCTTTCATGTCATGTTAAAGATACCCTACTGAAACAAAATATTAATTGAACCCACCAAAAACGATGTACCCACCCTTGTGTTGATGCAAAGTGAATACTTTTCGCCTTTGCATAAGACATAAGTTAGCATGCCGATCATCTATATGAAGGTCACTGACATTTTAAGCTATAATGGACTACATCTCGTGATAAGACGATGATCACTTCGCGTTTGGGTTGCTAGCCCTACCGAAGGTCGCAAATTATCCGATATTGTGATGCGCCATTTCAATAATAGGTCATAAGCCTTTTGAATAAAATGTCCCACAATATCGTGTCCTCTGAAGCACCATAATTTCCATCTAAGTCGATCGATCCCAATGCCCCTGTGAGTCGTCGAGGAAAGCCAAAACCAGTGCACAGGTTGTACATATCTATGGCCATGCCAATGCATAAACATTATAAAAAAAGTAATGCAATGAAACCCATCTACTTGCAACATTCTATCATCTCGGGCTATCACTACATATTCGATCAATGTTCCTATTGGCGACCCGTTGGCCCCAATATACCGGGCCATGCCACATCCTATAGATTTGTGGGCACCATACCCCTTGCATATCAGTAATTTCGTAGCATTTATGCCATAACTGCTCGATTCGCTAACTATTCTATACTTTTATCCTAATTAGTGTTCAATGTTTTTCAATTCGTGCGCTCGATGCGCGTCTCGATATTGTCCTTCGATGTTCTACGACTTAGTGTTCAATATTCTATGACTCATGCATTATTGCACTCGTCATTGTAGTCCTTCGAATTTCTACGACTTATTCTCTGAGTCGTGCACTTGATGCATGCCTCGATACAGTTATTCGAGTCCTCATACGACTTGTGCACTTGATGCACGTTTTGCTATAGTTATTCAATATTCTACGATTAATGTTTCAATGTTCTATCTTAGTGTTCAACATATATACACTACGACTTCTATTTATTCGAACCACACACATGGACTCTGCAAAGTTACAAGCATACAAGGGTTCATTTTATTAAGGCATGACGGAGTAGGAAAGAATGGTCATAGTCCGCCCAACTTTATTGTTCTGTATACCGCTTCATTGAGATAATACATCTTAATTCTTTAACTTTGTGCCTAGTCGTGTTGCACGATCATCTCATCTGAATTAACCATTTGAGCACTTCGTGCTCCTTCGAACTAATTGACTGATACGACCGACCATGCTCATGCTTCAGCATTTTGCAAGACGATACTCTCATTTGTGTAGACTCCATTGCAATGGGGAAATTTTTTGACCTCAGACAACTCTGTATAAAGCCTGCACATGAAACCAAACCCTAATTAATACTTCTTTAAATCAAATGACTTAGCATAATGTACCGTGCCGATACGGGGCATTACATAGTATACCACTCAGAAAAGGTTCATCCTCGAACTGAAGCCAATACTCAATCCACACAATTTTCTTACTGTTTTAAGACTTCCTTTCATGCATCTTCCTCAATAATGATTTTATTTCATCATTATTGTTCTGTTTCCAACATTCATGCAAATTTTCTTAACATACCATAGTCATTCTTCTAGTTTCAATTGAATTCAACATACCACTTAGTTTGGATCGTGTAAACACCCTAAAAATTTGCAATATTTTATTTATTTATTTTTATTTAGAATAATTATTGTGAGTATATGTAACCCCTATTTTTCATATTTTCAAAAGATTATTTTTTATTTAATTTTAATATTGTGCTTAAGAAATAAATTCTCTTTGAATTTTATAGTAGAAAATTATTAGTATTTTTGAAACATAAAAAGATTTTCTAAATTAATTTTAGAATAAGATTTTGGATTTATGTAGATATACTTTAAATTGATAGTATCAAATATTATTTAAATTATTTTGATGACATTAAATATTATTTTAAATTATTAGAGTGATCAATTATTGGATTCAGATTATAGTAATCTAGTTTTGAAAATTTGATTTGATTTAAATTAATGGAATGATTTATCTATTCGGCTCCATTAACTTCATGTTTAGGGGGGTTTCTCCTCCATTAGATGATTTAAAACCTGGACTGAACATCTATTGGGCTCCTAGGAGGATCCTTGATTCTTATCTAAGGAGAGCATTTTCTTTGCTTTTTCCCAAAACCTAATTCCAACACCATTACATACTGTCACATTCGTTTTTCGTTATACGTATTTCCAGTATAAGTGTACGGAATCTCGATCCGTAGTTAGACTTGTCTTGCTTAGCTTGATCCTGGTTTAATCTTGCCTTGGTTTATTTTGGGTTCATCCTGGTTCGGCTTGGCTTGGCTTGGTATATTTTGTTGGGCTCGGTTTGTTAGGACTTGGTCCAAAATGCTAACCCCCCTCTTTATAGGCCACCAACCCCTTTCTCTCTCCTCATTCACTTCTTCATTTACTTTTTCTTCTTCCTCCATTAACTCTCTCCACGTACCAGAGCTTAGGCAAGTGCAACTTGCTTCATGGAGGAACTCAATTTTTGTTGTTCCAATGTCTCTTCTTCACGAGATTCTAAGATACTTTAGTACTTAGCATTTTAATTTTCATAGTTCATTTCATGTAGATCTAAGTCTGTTGTATTTTCGGATTTCTTGGGTTTTGATCTATCATGTCACTACCACATTTCTAGTTGGAGGGTATTTTTCATTTTAAAATTATTTAATATATATTATTTGGAATTTAATATAATTATTTGGAATGTGTGATTTAAATATTATTTAATTGATTGCCATGTGTTTGAGATTAGCCCTAACCGAGATTGGACCTAACCTAGATTAGTCATAGCTAGTCTTGTTAGTCATGACTAGTATTAGTTAGTATTGGTTAGTTTTGGTTAAGTCATGATTAGATAGAACAAATAGGTTTCAACTTGACTGGAAGGAAAAACCTAGATTTTTAGCCATTGAATAGATTAGATGTAATGAGAGCCCTTAAATTGTTTCCCCAAAACTCTAAACCTAGCATTGGTGGCCGGCCCCCCCAGGGAACAACACCCTATATAATCCCTCCCAAAATAGTAGCCTCCATTGTTCATTCCATCATTTACAAGAACAAGGTTTGTCTCCATTTAAAACTCTTCCTATTTTAATCAATAGTGATCCTTTTTCATTGAAACTCCTTCCATGGTGACCTAATTAGTGTCCCCCTACTGTTCATGGAGATTATTGACAGGTTTAAAACAATTTGGGGCTTTGAGCTAGCTAGAGGAGATCTCATTTGTGAAGTTTTCTTGAAGGAGCAACACCTATAGGTAAATCCCTATTACCTCCACCAAATTTCGATTTCTTTGCATAGATAGGAAGCCCTAGGTGTCCTCTCACTATAGGGATAGGTTTTGCAGACTTTCGTGTCCTTTACGTGTCCGTATTGGACTCGTATCAGTCGACAGTTATTAGTGTTCGACGAAATGCCACAGTGGGCATTTCGATCAAGTTATCGATTTGTGTTTGAATAGAAATTTGTGTTTTAGTGTCGCTTAGGTGTTTCTAAGTGACTG
>JANAVB010029450.1:0-45934 GCA_029216955.1 Iris pallida | reverse complement strand
GGTTATTTACTTGTGATTTGTATATCGTGCTTGTTAGTATAGATATAGTCTATGTACATAATTAGCCTTGTTAGTTCTTATTGGATTGGTTCTCTCGTGTATCGTGATTGGGCGTGTCGTGTCTTCACCCGTGTCTTAACTGAGTCGTGTCTGTAAGTATGAGTGAGTGAACTGCTATTCCTTTGTATTTCCCACAACCTGCGAGTCCACACATGGGGCGAGGGTTGCCTTTGCACCTGCGAGTCCACAATCGGGGCGAGGGTGACTTGTCTTGAAACTGACCTGCAAGTCCACAATCGGGGCGGGGTTGGTTGTCCATTGATCTACCAGCAGTTCATTTATGCGTACTTGATCCCGTATCCGTGTTCATAGTTACCTGTCAGTAGCCACTTGTCAGTCTTCTGTCTAGTTTCTATTTATATCCAGTATATATTGTTACATGATTAAACTGTTAGATAGGCATGTTTTATGTATCTTGCTTGTCCTCTGAGGACCTGATGATCTCTTCAGGTTTAGCGACTGCATGGAGTTAGTTAGCAGAGCAGGATGGTAGAGGATTGTGATGTATGATACAGGTATTTGTTTGTGATATTTCTTTATTATCCTTTCGTGCTTTATATTCAGTACCATGTTATACTCTGCTTATTTATAGACTCATATCATTCTTAGAGTCTAATCAAACAATATGCTAATGGGCTGCAGACCAGGGCCCATACTTGTTCATTCTTGTTTATATGAATCATGTGGATTGAGATATAGTTTAGATTAGATATGATACCATGATCTTGACAGCTTATATGTATTTGAGTCGGGCTGGAGTCCGCTCGATGCGTAGCTGACTTGCTCACGAGCTCGTCGTCCGAAAAGCGGGTGCGGGTCGTGACATACCGAAAGACTTCTACCGTTCTAAGAGGATGGTGAGATCCCTCTGGATGGGATACGACAATGATTGGTTGCTGTCAGAACGGATGCATGCTTTACTACAAAGATCACAAGGATGCAGAAGTGTGCAGATTCTGTGGTGCTGATCGCTACAAGCCAACTGCTAGAGACGAGTCTAGAAGACCGACTGCTTCAATACAATACTTGCCGTTGATGCCGCGGTTGCAAAGGTTGTTCATGGTGAAAGAGACTGTCGAAAATATGAGTTGGCTCAAGCGACAACAGACCGAAGGAGTGTTGGATCACCCATCTGATGGAGAAGTGTGGAAGCACATCGATCGAGCATATCCTAATTTGCTGCTGATGCATGTAATGTAATGTTGGGGCTCTCCTCTGATGGTTTTACCCCATTTGTTCTTTCAGGCTCCCAATATTCATTTTGGCCGGTAATCCTCACTCCGTACAACCTACCACCTAGGATGTGCATGAAGACACATTACATGTTCTATATCATCTCCTGGTCCGAACAACCCGAAGAGGAACATTGACATGTACTTATAGCCGTTGATAGATGAGCTGAAGCAGCTATGGGAAACGGGGGCGTACACGTATGATGCTTCGAAAAAAATAGAATTTTTAGATGACGGTCAGCACTAATGTGGACAATCAACGACTTTTTGACTATAGAATATTATCTAGATGGTGTACTCATGGTCGGCTTTCATGATCCGTATTGCATGGACCGCACTATAGTTTTTCGTTTGAGACACGGAGGAAAGCCATGCTTCTTTGATTGTCACCCGGCAGTTCTTGCCAAAAGACCATCCGTACCGTAGGAACAGAACTGTATTTCGTGCCGGAGCTATGGAGAAGGGCGATCCATCGCCAATATGGTCCGGAGAGGACCTATGGGAGCAAGTAAAAGAAATCCCAAGTCCTATTGAAGATCCTACAATGAGTAGTCGTTGCGAGGGATTTGGCGAAGATCATAACTGGACCAAAAGGAGTATATTCTGGGATCTGCCATATTGGAGCACAAATCTGATTAGACATAACCTTGACGTCATGCATATCGAGAAGAACGTGTTTGATAACATAAGTTAATACTGTAATGGACGTCAAGGGAAAGACAAAAGACAATTAGAAGGCAAGATTGGACTTAGCCGAAATATACAAACGCCCTACATTGCACATGATAGAGAACGGGAAGAAAAAGCTTTGCAGGCCTAAGTCAATCTACTCGCTGGACAAGGAGGACAAAGTAAGACTTTGTAGATGGATACATGACATAAAATTTCCGAACGGATACGTCTCCAATCTAAGAAGATGTGTCGACATAAATAAGTATAAACTGACCGGAATGAAGAGCCATGATTGATACGTATTCATGGAGAGGTTAATTCCTGTTGCATTTCGAGAATTATTACCCGCCGGTGGTCTGGATCCATTAACAGAGCTTAGCATATTCTTCAAAGATCTTTGTTCTTGTAAGTTGCTCGTCGATCGTTTAGAGAAGCAAGAGAAGGACATTGTGGTAACACTTTGCAAACTTGAGAGAGTTTTTCCTCCTGTATTCTTCGACTCAATGGAGCATTTGCCGATTCATCTTATCCATGAGGCTCTTGTTGCTGGACCTGTCGGTTATCGTTGGATGTACCCGTTCGAGCGACAGTTGAACCACCTCAAGAGGAAGGTGAAAAATAAGGCACGTGTGGAGGGCTCTATTTGTGAAGCATATGTCCTTGAGGAGATTTCAAACTTCTGTTCCATGTATTTTCAGCCTCATATTGCTACAAACAGAACAAGGGCTCCCAGAAATGATGACGGCTATTAAGTTGGTATTGAGGCAAAGCTAAAGATTTACTGCCTACGGAAAACCATCTGGTAAAATAAAAAAAAGATATCTAAATGACAACGAGGTTAGCGCTGCAATGTTATATGTATTGCTCAATTGCGACGAGGAAGAAGTGGAGAAGATAAGGGGTAAGTAAAATTATTTCGCGTGCTTCGTTGCTTTTGAATATAAATAATATACCTATGCTTCGTTGCTTTTCAGTATATTTAAGGATGAGGTAACGTCCAACAATCCGTACGCAACTGAAGAGGAAGTAGAACAACAAATGAGACTTCATTTTCCTTTTTGGTTGAGAGCATATGTACGGATATCTTCACAAGAAGGCCTTCTGGTTTGAGCACTTTTCGGTACGTAAAAATTTATTTCCTTTTAACATTTAGTATGTTATGTTATAACTTATGTACTTCTATGATTTTTTCAGCGGACTTATTCTTCCCTCCCCACCGCGCCGTTGCTGTCGAGGCTATATTTTCCAGCATCGCCAGGAAGCTCATTAGTGATGCGATCTTCGACCAAAAGGATCGCGACCGCCGGGGAAAGCCTATTCAGGGTTGGATCTTTGCCACCGACAGGGCTGTAATGAAGAGGAGATTCGAGGAGGAAGCCTACAAGGAGAAGTCCGTGAAGTCTAAAAGAGCGCGACAGGCGGGGTCGTATTGATGTGTTGGATCACGGTCCTATCATGGATTTCTTCACCCATATGATACGTATCTCGCCGTATACCCATAATTAATACTTTATATTAATATATTTCTTTCAACTTAACTGACAAATCATATAATAATTCCGTAACAGGTTGAATCGGGAGAAAACCCCAATATGGTGACCTTGTTCCTCGCCACGCAAACGAAGGGGGAAGCGGTTCGTAGACGACAAGGCCCAGGACACCTACGTAAGTTTTCTTAATGCTAGTTCATTAATATTAATTTTTAGTTACGTAGAAAATTCATATAGATGTTATTTCTAGGCCAAGTTTTAGAAGTTTTACTTAATGCTAGTTTATTAATATTAATTTTTAGCGACCACGTCATATAGATGTTATTTCTAGGCCGAGTTTTTGAGGCTTAGGGAGGTCGGAGCTGACACGGTCAGAAGGGAGCTGGTGCTAGCACTTCCCAGCAGCCCCCGATCGCCGTAGCTCAGTCAGATGATGAGCTGTAGATGAGGGCCGTTGGTGGCATGCATAGGGGTACGTACTATGGTACGGGCTCCTATGGTGCCTTCATTGCATCACAGGCCTCTGTGACCGCCACTAGTGTGCCCAGCCCAGCATAGACTGAGGAGTCGCTCTGCCACCAGTAGAGTGTCGATGCATAGATCACAGCTCTGCGTGATAAGATGCTGCAGAGGATGGAAGCGTCGCATACAGATGATTCTGCGCTCATCTCACGCTTTGAGAAGCTGGAGGAGACTACGGAGGCACTGCGACACATGACCCGCGCTACGTAGGAGGCTATGCAGTGGTTGGTCGAACAATACAGCTGCTCCAGGAGATGGCTATAGAGCGACCGTCTGCTGGTACGCCGGGAGCATCGTCCACATCCGAAGTTGCACGGGAGGACATGCTCGTCAACCTATTGTCACCAGAGGAGTATCAGACGATCCTGACGTTGCGACGACAGTCATCTGGTGGCGCTTCTCCTCCAGCTCCGGCTCCAGCACCGGGTCCAATTCCAGCCCCAGGCGATGAGTAGTTTCATTTTTGCATTTTTGGACTATACTATACTTTTTTACTTTCTACGTATTTGGGAATATTCAGTTTTTTCGTTGAGGATATTGACTTTGTATGTATTTGCGGATATTAACTTTGTTTGTTGAAAATATTATATATTGACATTGTTCGTTGCGGATAGTATTTTTTTATATTTTTTGTATATTCTGGATTGTATTGTGCGTGCCGGTGTTGAGTGTTCCACCGAGGGGGTCGGCGAACCTAGTGAATGGATTCTGTATTTTGTATTTTGTATTTTGTATTCTGTATTTTGGCTCAAGCTCCAGCTCCATTTGCATTCTGGAACCTTTTTTATATTTTTTTAATTTAGCGACGTTCTTAGCGACGTTATTTTATGTCGCTAAATATTAGCGACGTTAATAAAGGTCGCTAAAAACGTCGCTAAATGTTGACGTGGCAACACGTGTCACCAAATCTGATGTCAGCACGTCGTCGCCAAAACGCAGCAACAGTGTCACTAAACGGCGACCACACCATAACGTAGCTATTTACGTCGCTAATTAGCGTCAACGTTTAAAACGTCGCAAAAAACGTCGCTAATTAGCGACGTTACTAGCATCGCTAAAGTACGTCGCCATAGCGACAGTTTGCGACATTTTCTCGTTTAGCGACACATCTTTTTCCGTCGTTTCCGAAACGTCGCGCAAAACGTCGCTAAATTTACTTAGCGACGTTTTCACCGAGATTAGCAACGTTTTGTAACATCGCTAATCTGACAAAATTTTGTAGTGATAAAAGTCATAACTAAGAGAGTTTACGATTGCTGAAAAGAACTACTAATAAAAAGTCCAACTGTGAAAGTTTGGATTGCTACAAGTGCAACTACATAGATCATCACTAAGAAAAATTTCTTAAGAATACTAAACTGAATGCTCGTCTCATATCTGAGCATCATCCTCATCGGGTGGAGCTGGTGGCTGAGGGCCGAAATAGGATGTGGTCGGATCAAAGTGTCCGAAAGTAGTCGGGTCATCGAACCTCGGTCCATCGAATACAGGATGATGGATTATTGGAACGGGAGCAGAGGGGTGATGCAGCAGACTACAGTGTAGATTGTTGACCCTAACTGAATCGCAGTCAACCTAATCTTGATAATTAACAAATCGATATTTGACATGATACAACTCGACACATAAATCATCATCAAGCTACAAATCGGACAACTATCACATATCAAGTCAGACAATCATCATCGACGACTGCTCGACGAATACTGCTAGAACTTGTCATCGGAAGTCTGTAATTTTTACTCTTTTATTGAGTCTAGACTATTGTATGTTGAGTCGCACTGAGTACCTCAACCATAGACTAGATAATCAACAATCTCCATAAAACAAAACGCAAATCTGCCAAAGCCCAACAAGCCCATGAGCATTCCATCTCCAAGGAGGCAGAGTTCGGGCCGAACTCTGCCCCCACACAGAGTTCGGGCCGAACTCTGTCTCCTAATTTCCAGGAGCTAATTTTATGGATTGCTCATTGCAAGTTGTCCAACGGCCATAATTTTGAATTTTGGACAGAGTTCTGGCCGAAGTCTGCCTCCCAGAACTAGTATATATAGGCACCATTTTCTCCTATTTCAAATCATCCAATCTTCTCTTCGCTTCTACTCTTATAGCCTATACATCCTAAAGAGCCATACTTGTAGCCTTCTTTCCCGGAAGTTTTTAAAATATTTATTTTTTATTTATTTGATTTAAATGGTAATTTTTAGATTTATATATATAATTATTTAGTTAATTACCACGGTATATGACTTTAGCCATGGTTGAGATTTGGAGTACAAGATGACTAGGAATCATGGCACGAGTAGTGTAGTGGTGTGCCTTGACTAGTGTATTAGCCATGGTAGGGAAGACCGAGCCATAGATGTGTTATAACTAGGAAAACCAGGCCAACTTGTGACATGACCCCTATCAATAATTAATTAGCTGTTTATTAATATTATTAACTTTAGGCAGACCCGGTTGTACCGAACAAGTCCGGACTGGACCCGACCCGAGTGCAAGCTCTAGTAGACATGTAGTACAACCAATGACGTCCTTGTGGACATATATATGTGTATATATAAATATTGATTGTTCATGTTATAGTCTTTTGAGTACTTTATAATAAATGGTATATTAATTATAATATATACACTAATTTCCAGTTAATCTCTAATTTTCCTTGGAATATATAGCATAGGTACCCTTGTGTATTTTGGGATATTAAGCTATATACATGTATATATGTTTGTATGTATGCCCATTTAAGTTTTGGTATAAGGTTGTGCTTTTATTATTATTATTATTATTATTATTATTATTATTATTATTTATAATTGATTATACCAATTAATTTGCCCATATTTGATTTAACGAGCTTGTTATTATTTTTCGGATAAAGTTTGCCCTGATAATGGTATAATTACTAATATCGTAATTGAATGATAATTTCTTGCTTATTTAAATCCATATATTTATAACATTTAATTGTTTTGGGCTTGGACCTGTATATACTAGTCCATAATTTTATATATGTAAGAATTTAATTCTATTGGCATTAAGCCTATTATAAATGGTCTTATTTATTTTGGTTGTATATAATAGTTTAATTGTATTGGGCTTAAATATATATATATATATATATATATATATATATATATATATATATATATATATATATATATATATATATAAGATAAGAGAATAGAAAATAAAGAAAGAAATAATTATATATATATATATTTATATATATATATATATATATATATATATATATATATATATATATATTATATATATATATATATATATTTTATATATATAAAGATAAGAGAATAGAAAATAAAGAAGAAATAATTATAGAATTAAATATATATATATAATAGTTTATTTGTATTGAGTCTAAATCAATGCATATTGTATGTATTGGACCCTTGGCTGAATATTGTCCGACCCAAATAATTGATGATATTCATATATATATATATATATATATATATATATATATATATATATATATATTCTCTTATCTTTTATATATATATATATATATATATATATATATATATAAAAGATAAGAGAATATATATATATATATATATATATATATATATATATATATATATATATATATATATAATAGTTATTTGTATTGAGTCTAAATCAATGCATATTGTATGTATTCGACCCTTGGCAGAATATTGTCCGACCCAAATAATTGATGATATTCCTATATATAGAAATATTTTACTATATATATAGATGCTCTTTCTATGTAAATAATATAATGGTTATTAATTATAGTATTTGTATTTAGAATATTTTATTCCTTATTTTTGAATGTATGGTGTACTTGTATATTATCATTATACATGTATATATGTGAATGTATACATAGGTGTATGTAAAGGATAATAAATAATAATAAAAAGAAAAGAAGAAATAAAAGAAATCCCAAACACCCCAGGCCCAGCTCGAGTTCGGACCCGAGCCTAAACAAAGTTTTCTTTTCCGCACAGTAAACATTCCCCTGAACCCGAAAGTGGCCGACCCTTAGAATATTTATACGAGAGAGAGGGAGAGAAGAGTTGGATCGAAAACCCTAGACGTAAGCCCATGCCACCATCTCCCTATCCTGTGCGGCCACCCCGACGGTCGCTCGTCGCCGGAGGATCGCCGGCGGCCGGCCGCGCAGGCGCGAACAGCAGCGCACAGCGTGGAAACGAAGAAGAGCAGCAGCAGTACCAAGCCAACTTTGCAGCGGGATTACAGTCGCTTCGTACGACCTTTCTTCGAACCGATTTCAATATATGTCCCTAACCTATACCACTATAATTTCCTTCAAATAGATTGCATCATCATGCACTAGTTTCTCCAGAAATTTGATCCGAAGATCGATAATAAAAAACGACCAAAACAGGACGTATAAAACTGCCCCAAACCATTTTTGGAAGAATGATTGTGATCAAACCATTAGTAGTTTTCAAAAATTGATTAACAACAGTCCTAGACAACCTATAGGACTCCACAACCTATTTCGCAGAAGTCGATTCCATCGACTACACGCCGAGAAATCGGATCCCAAAGTTCACCAAAAATCTGTTTTAAAAACAATAAAATCCTTCGATACGACGTACGTCCTGCAAATCCAGGCGACGTGGTCACCAACCGAAAGCATCAAAAGGTGCGTATCGGCTTCGTGGGCGTGTGGCTTTGACGAAATTCAAATTGGTCGTGTTTGCGCGACGAATTTGATGCATATCCGTCAAAATTTACCGTATCGGCCTCTGTGCAAATTTCCAAATTACTTTCTGCACATTCATTAAATCTAGACGAAACTTGTGCCAACAGGACCGTATCATTTTTTTTGGTCTTGTATGCCAAGTTTGGTCCGATTCTGAGACAGTTGATCGGATCGTCGTTTCGTGGGCCCCAAGATCCGATTCAACGGGCGATTTTGTGCACGGCCCACCAGAATCCACAATTGGACATACCGTTGGGTTCGTATCATCAAAATGAATCCGTAGATATGTAGTTTGATGACTTTAGAGACCATTGACCTTGGCACGTTATTCGGTGCAAAGCGGATCCAACGACGGATACTATTTTGGCCCAAAATTATTGTTTTGCCCCTGTGTCCAGAATTAGACTTAAGGACAGGCAATTCTAGCTAATTTGACTATTCTAAGAATGTTGGAAATGTCAGTTTCAACTTTTGGAGGCTATTGTGAGATTTCACTCCTGTGGCTTATTAGTTTGATGATATGTATTTGGATCTACATGCACCCACCAAGCAAGATAACTTGCCTCCCTCTACAGTTTAATTTCATATTTCTAGTTTTCATGTTGCTATTGTATAGATACTTTATTTGCTATAGATCTTATATGTTATCATTAGCTTCCTAGTTTACTTGTTTTATCTATTTTCTATATACCATGTTCACCTGTTTATTGTCTTGCTTGACTTGAAAGTATAGTTATACTGGACTTGTTCACATTATAGTTCATGCTAGAGTTGTCCTTACTGTAGAAGCATGGAAAAGAACAAGAAAGTCTATGCGGCTCAAAACAGAGGGAGTCTCATGCGGTTCAAAGAATCTCTCAGAGCTTCATGCGGCTCAAGAGTCCCCTAGAGCTTCATGCGGCTCAAAAGTCCCCAGCATAGCCATGCGGCTCGGGTAAAAGCCACGTGGCCTTAAGTGGTTCGCCTCTACAGCTGGCCATCAAGCAGTCGCCTCATTTAATTCTATGATGCAACAAGGCAGCTCTGACATAAAGGTGAATTGACAGCTCTGACATAAAGCTGCAATGATGACTCTGACATAATGGCGTGCTCTTAGGAAAACAAAGAAAATCTCTATAGCTGGCACGATCCACCAAATTTCAAAGCTCTTTATGCGGATCGCTTCAAGGTCTTCCATGCGGCTCTGAACACGTGGCCACCCTTATGCGGTTCAGTTGGAGGCCACCCCCATGCGGCTGCTACTCTCATGCGGCTCGGATCATGGGGGCCATCTTCATGCTGCTCAGATTCTGGGAGGCCACACCGATGCGGCTCTGACACGTGGTCACCCTTATGCGGTTCAGTTGGAGGCCACCCCCATGCAGCTGCTACCCCCATGCGGTTCGGATCATGTGGAGCCATCCTCATGCGGTTCAGATTTTGGAGGCCATACCTATACGGCTGCCACCCTCACGCGGCTCGGATCATGGGGGCCACTATCATGCGGCTCAATTACCAGACCACACGTAAGAGGCTCTGTCAGGACATCCTATCCATACGGCTCGTAGTTAGGACAAGTGGCAGAAGATCAGTTAAAACTTAGTCCCCCGCGTTCCTACGGCTCAATGCATAATGACGGTTAGACACGTGGCACAAGATCAATCAAGATTTACTCACGCGGATTTGTTGCCATCAACAAATTACAATAACCAGATTTATTGCAATCATCATAATTACCCGGATCAATTTCCAACAAATGATGCAGATTTGTTGCAATCAACATAAAAGCAAGATCAGGGCAAATCTTAACAAATCCCTAACCGCCCACTGTTTAAGGGACAATCATTGCAAACCCTACTTATCACACCCCACTCCAATAAATAGCAAGGTGCCATTCCCTTGCAAAACCTGGGGACACACAGAGAGACAGAAGCACGCACAGAGAGAGCGGCGGTGTCACGACCCGCACCCTAGAGTAAGGGCACGAGACGTGGGTACGTCTAGCCTACGCCGCTGTATCGGCGGTAGAACGCTGCCCTAGGTCAATCATCTAACAATATAAAGGTACCTTTTGTAGAAGCATGGAAAAGAATAAAGAAAGATCCATACGGCCAAGAATCCCCATGCGGCTCAGAGAGCTCATGCGGCTCAGGGACCCATGCGGCTCAAGCGTCTATACGGCTCAAATAGTTCCACGTGGCCTGCAACAGCTCTTCCCTTTGTCCTTTACTGCATTAAATGCCTTGACGGCTGACAGCTCTGACGTGCGATAATGGCTCCATCATAATGGCAGATTCCTAGGGAAACGAAGGAGATCTCTGACACAATCCCCCGAAACACAGAAACCTTCATGCATCCTTGACATATGGACAGTCGCATGCGGCTCAAACAGAGACCACCCCATACGGCTTAGGCCGGAGCTATCCCATGCGGCTCACGAAAACTACCCCATGCGGCTCAAGCAGAGGCTACCCCATGCGGCTCACGAGGAATATCTCCATGCGGCTCACAAAGAAAGCACCCATCATGTGGTCGCCTACGCTCATACGGCTGAAATCATCACCATGCGGTTCAAATGTTCAGGGGCCACTCCCAAGCAGCCTTGACACGTGGCCAGCCTTATGCGGCTCAATGGGGAGCAATCCTTACGCGGCTCAGATTTTCTAAGTGGCTCGCGGTTAAGACACGTGGCATGATAATCGGACACGTGGTATCAAATCGAACGAAATCTATCAGCAAATCTCAATAAAATATTGGGATCAAATCAGATCATTTGCAATCAAGCAAATCAATGACACGTGGCAGGAAATCCGAGATTGGCATAACAAATTATGGGGATTTATGTCAATCATCATTAATTATCCAAAAAGATTTGATGCAATCACATTAATTGCCCAGATCTATTATATTCAAAATGAGAGGCCCAGATTCATTAATCCTTAGCCGCCGACTTTTGAGAATGGGCAATCGTTGCAAAACCCTAATGATGCCCCCACTCTTATAAATAGCAAGGTGAAATTCCCTTGCAACACAGATAGAGACATACAGAGAGACAGACATAGACAAGCAGAGAGCGGATAGCAGAGAGAGAGAGAGCACAACTCTCCTCCGATCCAGAGAGCCAGAGAGAAATTGAAAGGAGAGCATTTTTTCATCAACGCTAAGCAGATCTTCTACAGAGCCAAGGCTGCACCCGATCGTCCAATGAGTAAGGCAGAGCTGCCGTCGCTTTCCCGAGCCTCTATCGTCACCCTCCAGAATCTAAAATAAACAATTGTACTTAGATTGCTGTACCTAGGTTTTCGTCCCTAGGCTTTCTTTGTACAAGCGAGTTTGTATTGTGAGTCTAAGTTCAGTCCTCCAAAAATTGTTCTGTTCTTTTACAATCAATGGAAAACACGATGGCGACTCTGCTGGGGACAAACTTTCCCACGGGTGAGGAGTTGGTGACACAATCGGATGCAGCCAAACTTGGCTCTACGCAATAGAAGATGGTCGTCCGCTTCGACCAACAGGCGTTTGAAGAAATGCTCTCTGAGGGAAGCGCTGGCCCGGTCCAGAAGCGAACCCGTACCAAGAAAGCTTGCAACGAGTGGATGCCAAAATCATTTGCTCCTCCCCAAGCTCTGGACGGAGTACTCTCTGCTGCCCAAGACGGCGAAGGCGACTATCGTGCAGCCCCACTTCGGGCCATAGTGGACTCTGCTATCCCCAAGTCCGGCAGAGGAAAGCACTACGATGCTGGACTTGCAGGGGCAAAGGGCAATTCTATGTGCTCCAGGAAGAAACCGAACAAGGACACTAACCACAAGACGAAGACTCATACGGCTAAGATTGCCAGCCGCAAGAATGATGACAATGCGGCTGAGACTGCTAGCCAAATGCATAATACTCATGCGGCCAGGATTTCCAGCCGCATGGAGAACACTCATGCGGATAGGATTTCCAGCCGTATGGAGAAGACCTATACGGCTACGACGGCCAGCCGCATGAAGATTATTGAGTCCAGCCGCATGACGTCTACTCCACGCGGCTCTGTCTTCGACCGTCTCTCCTATGGTCCTGATCTCGTGTGCTCCCAAGAAGACATGTCTGATTCTCTCCAGCACCACTTAGACTCTTCCTACTATGTGTCCTTACGCACTAGAGTGAAGAAGTCTAGGGCAGTACGAGCTTGGCAAGCTCGGTCCGCTGATCCGACCTCTGACCATCCGAGCATCCCATACACTGTTAGCGGGCCTCTGATGGAAAGTTGTACAGAACCACTCGAGTCCAGCCCCCGGTGGCAAACGGACAGAGAGGTTCCCAAAAGTCTCCCAAAATCCAGGTAGCAAACATGGTCGATCCGGACCAATCTGACTTGCGTGAGGCCATCCTCCACAAATGCAAGGAAAGAGAAGGTGCCTCGGGGTGCAAAGAGTCCTCCCACGGACGTCACTGCACCCAAATCATCGTTAACTGCTGTTGCAATAACGCAATAGTACGAGAAGACCGGTAGTCCGTCTTTCAAAGAGTGCAACAACCATGTTCAGAGGATGAGACACTTCCCGTCGTCTCCTGCAACTCTGCTCAGAAAATCCTCGCCGATGGGAGAGGGAAGAAGACAAATGTTCCTAGCCCAAAGATTTCAACCACTATGACTAAGAGACTGTCGTCTAAGCGGGTGCCCACCACCGAAGTTTTCCAAGGTACCCGTTCAAAGACGAAATCTGCTACAGTAGGAGATTCATCGTCCGCACCATCGGGGGTTGCTGTAACTGGGGGTAGCATTCCTCCGAACCTCCATGACAATCTGATATTCCAAGAAGACGAGCTGGGGGAAGCAAATCTCCCATCAGATGCAGCAAATCTCGACGTCCCCGAGGACGTCAACAATTCCCAAGACAAGACGAACTCAGAAACTGGAGGTACTGTCCCTTCTGAGTCCGAACCAGAGGAAGACATTCCCACATACCTCGATGACTTCTTATTACAGGGGTATGATTCGGAGTGTACGTCATCCACCGTCCCTTCCACTTCTACTTATTGTTTGCAAAAACAAAGGTGTAGAACTTTATTGATACAAACTTTGTAAAAGATTACAATTTGAATTCTGGGAAAGTACAACTATAGGAATCCAATCTAGAAGACAATTGCTTTATCCCTTGGACGATATGAACTTTGAAGACGATAGCCTCTGAAGTTGAAGACAACTCTGGAATTGAAGGCAAAAAGCCTCGAAAATTGAAGGCAAAAGCCTCGGAAGAATGCAGCAGCACTTGGACAAGAACTCCTGGACTCTCTGAACTTTAAAGTCTGATCTCTCTATGATCTGATCTCTGATCTCTGATCCTTGATCCTTGATCCTTGATCCCCTTGAATGGAGACTTGAAACTCTATTTATAGAGTTCTAAAAAATAACTAACTTTTAGTTATTCTGGACTGCGCATGATGGATTGTGCAGCAATTAGATTGCGCAACAGTAGACTGCGCAGGCAGTTGCTGGATCATGGGCCAACTGTCTTAGACATATGGCATTATTTGATTGAAATGCGCATGATCGTGTATAGACGGTTGCCACGTAATGAACAAATGATGGCATGAATGCCAGGTGCATTTATTATTTATGTTGATAGAACGTACAACCTGAATTACGCTGGCTTTGGATTGCACAAACTTGGACTGCGCAGGAATGGATTGCGCCAACATGGATTACGCCAATATGGATTGTGCTGCCAGCTGTCCTCGAGCGTCGTGCTGCACGATTAAACGAACGGTCACCTCGTTCTTCGTGCTGTCAGCAGTCAGAAGATTTGATTTGTGTCAGGTAATGATGATGATTTGCCACGTCAGCCTGCGTGCTGGTAGTGTGCACAATCTAGTATGCACAATCTGTATACTGCGCAATCTGATGTCTGCGCAGTTTATTTGAAAGATTTATTTCTTGATCTTTATGACTTTGTTGATGTGTGCAACTTGATTTTTTAGGACCTACAAGTCCCCCTTCAAAGTTTTCGAAAGTTGAACTTATTCAAAATTTTGAAATACTTTAAATTTTGAAATTACAATCCATTTGCGCATGAAATGAGCTGTCTGCACAGTCTGAGGGATTAGCCCCATTTTCAGGCATAATCTGAGGCGGCCGTTTCGTTTTCAAAAACTATAAATAGTTCTCTACTTCTCTTTTCTTTCTTTACTTTGCCTTCTTCGTGCACTTTGAGAGAAATTCTGAGCTCTTTCTTCTTTTCTTCTTCGATGATCTTCGATGGCTCCCAAGCGTTCCTCCGCCGCTGCCAAGGGCAAGGCCCCCGCCGAATCTTCGGCAAGGGTTGTGCGACATGCTTTTCGTCACGAAACTGCTCATCCAGCGCTGATAGGTAGATGACTTAATCAAAACTCTTTTTAGGCTTTTGATCTCACTTATTCTTTCAGAATCCATCTCTTTTTAGAGATGTGATCATACTGCGCCACCCTTTTTAGGGTTCTCGTTGCACAAATCAGTTCGTTCTTCATTTTTATGAAGGACGACATTCTGTGCAATCGGTTGAACTGCGCTGGCAAAAGTCAGCGCAATTTGTTGATTTGCACGAGACTATCAGCGCAAACAGATGACTGTTTGTTTGCGCAGTCTGATTATTGTGCAATCTGATATCGCGCAATTTGATGTTGCGCAATCTGATGTTTGCGCAAACTGTTGACAAAATCTTTGACTTTAACTTGTACTGAATTTTTGTTTTCTCTGTCTAATGCAGTTAATACTAGAGAAGATCCTGGATATGAGGACTTTGTAGGAACTCTTTCAGAGTCAGAATACAAAGAGGACCTTTCCCATGTGTACTATCCTCAATATGATCTGCCAACTTTCCGTCAAGCTATTTTGATAGCCCAAGATAATGAGACACTGCTATGTTTGGTGAATGGACAACCTCTGGAGTCAGCAGACGCTGTCATTCACAAGAAACCATTATTCCTGTTCGGCGATGCTTTTGAGAAAAGCTCTCAACCGAGACCAAGAATGGAAGAAAGGATTGTTCATCAGAAGGATAGGTCATTCTCGATACCAGATGTTTCCCGCTGCCTCCCCTTATCCCGGTATGCTCATGCGAGCTATCCGAGGAAGATGGAATGAAACCTTACACCTTTCCAAGATGCCCGTCCAGGAAGGATTTTTGTGAAGAATGGGCCGAACAAGAAGGACATGTTCTACAGTTCCTTAGAACGTTACAGTATTTTGTTAAGAGGTTAGAAACCCGGTTGTATTCCGCCGGAGAATTCTTTCTTGTTATTGCCTGTCAGAACTCCAATATTCGCAAATTAGTTTGCGAAGGTCGAAGGAAGGTATCCTGAGCAGGACCTCAGATTAACTGGACTGGTGAATCCAGATTTTAAGAGATGGAACTGCATAGCAAACTAGATTCTGACCAAGTTTGAAAACAAACTTCAGCAAATCAATTTGTACCAAGCAGTGCATGCCACTGTTTATGGTTTTGCCCCCAACTCGCATCTGTTCTTGGCTCTAGCAGAAAGATACAATTACAGAACAGGGACTTTCATGACTCCCGACGGAGAGATCGGGTTTGCACTTCATGAGATGCAGTTCATCTCTTACTTGCCGATAGGGGATGCCCCATATGAGGAATTTGTCCCAACTAATGATGAGTTGGACAAACTTCGAAAAGAGAACGCAGAAATGGTAGCAGTCTTCGAAGAACTGCTATGTCATTATAAAATCTATTCTCTGTTTTACAAAAGTTCTACATCAAATACCTGCTATTCCTCAAAATGGTTGCCTTATCTGTTCCGTAACCACATTAAAGAAACGAAGACCAAGAAACATGATAGATGCTATCCTGACTTCTTTAGACCACTGAGCAGCAGAGACGTGGTGAAACTGATGGAGGAAAGTGGGGATTTGGATGAAAAGATGAAGGATGATCATCAATGTCCTCCTTTGAAGAAAGGAGATACGCTCGAGAGCTATTTGAGAGTAGGATATAGATTTATGTCAAAAGAAGCCCAATTAGCAGGGTTTCTAACATATTGGCTCCGTCGATTTGTAGTCCCAGGATCGAGTGCTGTAGACCGCTTCCATCGCGGTGTTCTTTTTGCCGCCGTTAGATTAGTCTTCGGCTACAAGATGGATCTTTTGTCAGCGATGACTTGTAGGTTGAATGCCAGTCGTCGTCTGTACGTTGATCTGATGTTGAAAGCTAAAGGAGAAAAAGAATTTCCTCGGCTAGAATTTTCGTATACATATCTGTTCGGGTGGTTGCTTCTTCACCATCCTACTTTGATGGACCCAGGCATGGGACCAGTCGACGGCAGCTTTTTGCGGAGATACTCTCATGGTAAGTGGAAATACACTTCTCTGAGAGATTGTAGATATGCTCTGAACCTGAGCAATGGATGGAACTTTTGTTGCACTCCTTCTCCTACTGGATATGAACAAATGCCGACAAATATGATTGACTCGAAGATGCAACCTTTGAACCGTGCAACTTTTGAGTGGTTGAAGACAATTCGACCGTCCCATTTGGTGTATCGGTTTGAAGAAGAATGTTATTTAGAGCCATATCTCCCCAGTCGATTTGCTCGGCAGTTCGGGTACGACCAAATCCATGTAGAAAATACTATCACGTGCCTTCAAGGAAAGGGTTTCTTGATAGATGGGGCCCGAGCTTGGGCTTATTATAATGCTCGAGATACGAAAGTAACGTTCTCGATGCCAGTAAATAGCAATCATGGCCCTCGAATGCTATTTATATACTCAGTATTCTATACATCTTCGAACACCTTTGCTGAGAATTTCAATCTCGCGGATAGCTTCGCGTCTTCAACAAGATTGAAGAGGGGAGGAGCCGTCATGTCGCTCCTAGGAAATGATGAGGTACATGAACCAGTAGATGCACCTCTAGAAGCTTCAAGGGACATTATGTTCCCTGAAGAGGTAAACGCAGCACTGCGTATTTCTTTGAAGGTGGCAAAATCTCCAGCCAAGAGGAGGAGAAGAGAGGAGCCTCCCACTCCGGCAGCAAAGAAGAAGCTGATCTTAGATCATTCCTCTGAAAAGATTACCACTAGATCTCAATCTCGGCAGCTGGCCGAGACAATTCAGCAAGAAGAGGCTACCACAACGACCTCTGTTTAAAGATAAGTCGAGACTGTAAACATAGAGAGCCCTGAGAGGCCTCTGAAAAGAAAGAAGAAGCTGGCCCAAAGAAGAAATCGAATGGCCTCTCCTTCTAGACGAGCTCCGTCTTCAATAGTAGTGGATGCTGCAGCGGGATTCACTATGCCATCTCCCACTCCTATTTCAGAGTCTAGGAATAAAACTCATAGTCCAGAATATAGAGAAGAGATCGAGTAGAGGGAAGATCTTGATCCGAGAACTGAGGCCGAAGAGCCCAGAGGAAATATCATGGAGGAAGAGCAAGATGTTGTACAATCTCTTTCACCTGTTGCGGAGATGAATCAACTTCCTCCTACTCCTAGGACCCTCCGCGAAGAGGAAGATTGTGAAGTGATTGCGGCTCTAGAAGATTGCAACTACAACCCGCTGGAGGACTATTTTGACCAAGCTGCAACTACTAGCGGGAATGCACCAGAAGAATGTGAAGATGAGGAGAGCTCTTCGTCCGAGAATATTGATGAAGATATACAAGATCCCGAAAGGGATGATGAAGTGCATATATCTCCTAATGCTGTCGATGATACCTTAGATCCAAATAAGGAAGTTGAGGTAGAAGCATCTCCAGAAACTGTCGCTGATACCTTAAATCCTGAAGAGGATGTTGAGGTAGAAGTATCTCCAGAAAAAGCAGCAGATGAAGAAGCTCCGGAGGAAACTCCTGCCACTGGTCCTCAAGCTATAAAATGAAATTAGCAATCTCCTCTTAAATAGATTGATAGCTAACGTCTTTATTTGTATTTCTTGCAGATCTTGAGACTCCTCTAGCACCTTCGACGTGCACGGACATAGTGCCTATAACGACGGTGATTGTTAGTAGTAGTCATCATTTATCCTGTGGTTCTGAAGCCGGCAGTAGCCAAGCTGTTATAGCTGAAGCTACTTCTGCTCAGCTAGAGTCTATTCCTGCAGATGATAGGCTCATTGCTGGATTCAACCATGGTAAGAAAGTTTACATCTTTAATCTTCTTGGACAATAACAAACAACAGGCAAAATGATAATCTTTACTTTTGCAGAAGAACAACTAGGAGGGGCAACTAGCTCCACTTTGGCTCCTTTATTCAAAGAGCCCGCTGTCCAGATGCGAGAGATTGAACATCCTGCGGCCTCGTCATCAACATGAGTAGCTGCAACTCCTGGTGCTATAGCGATTAATAATCTTGTGATCCAATCATTTACCTATGCTTTTTTGAGTCTTTGGGACCTCTAGTAAATAGAATGATGGAAAAAGAGGGTACTAATTTTTTTATGGTTAGAGGTCCAACCTCTCTCTTAGTAAGGGCTATCCGAGAACAAGGTGACGAGGCTCAGGCCACTTTCCTGGATCATATTTTGAATGAGTTAGAGATTTCCATCAAAAACTATAAAGAGCTCAACCAAGGAGACGTGGAGTCTCTAGTGCAGGCAGAGTTCGAACAACTGGCTCAGGCAGCTGACATTGAAAGGGTGAATCTCCAGAACCTTTTGGAAGCTTTCTCTGCAAAATCTGCTGAGTATCAGTCCAAGCTAGAATCAGTGACCTTGATGGCTGAGAGAAAAGAGCAAAGAGCTGCTGAGCTGAGGGCAGAGATTGCTCGTCTCCAGGAGGAATTAGAAAATAAAGTTACTGATTATCAACTTGCAATCCAACAATTCAATGCTCTGATTCAAGAAAGGGATGAGTACGTGGCATCTCATGATGCTGAGATTACTCGCCGAATGGTGGCCATGCCTGCTTTCAATGAAGAAACCGGGATGGAAGAAGCCAGAAGGATAGTGATGTCATCTCGTGAAGAGCGACTACAAACTCTGAAACAACAAATTGCTAGTCTGATATCACCTCCACCCCATTAAAAAGAACTTTTTGTATCTTTTGTAGCACATGTATTTTTTGTAATGTCTCATATTTTGATTAATAAAAGATATTTTGTTGTGGCTCTATCATTTATTGCATATCTTATTCAGATATAAATAATAAATATAAAAAATATATTCAGAGGTGCAGGACATGATATATTTCTGAATTTTATAGGAAAATAATTATATTCATTATATTTGCTCAGAGGTAATATGGACATGGCAGAATATATCGAATATTATTATTTCAATTGACAACTTAATCAAGAACAATAAGTTGCTGATATGGATGATGAACGATAACGAATCGTCAAAAAGGTGTGAACGAAATAAATCGTCAAAAGGAACGGATAAACCGTCGAATGGTGGAATGAACGAACAAACCGTCAAGTGATAATGAATGAACGGGCGAACCGTCCGATAGATGTGAATGAACGGGCGAACCGTCGGATGAATGTGAATGAACGAATGAACCGTCTGATAAACGGATGAATGTGAATGAACAAATGAACCGTCTGATAAACGGATGAACCGTCAAATGAATGTGAATGAACGGATGAACCGTCAGATGAACGGATGAACCGTCGAATGAATGTGTCGCTTCGTTATTTGGAGAATCTCTGCCTATAAATAGAACAGAAATTTAGCAGAAAGGAGCACTTCTACTTTTCTAACATAAAAATGTCGTCTGGAGATGCACCCAAGAAGACTGAACTCGCTCCGAGGGTTGAGACGGGCATTGAAGAACGTCCAGTTGATCCAGTTCAGCCAATACAAATAGAAGCAGACGAAGGTTCGTCTGCACAAAAACCACCGCGAGATATTCTGGACTTCCTGCTTGAACCAGGAAAAACTAAAGAAGAGGAAGCCATGAGGATAGCTGCTTACAAGTTCCTCGTGGGCTCCAGCAAGGAGGTTCTCGGCTCTTTTGCTGACCGTGTCTTTGAGAAAGACAGCAGTGGTCCGTGTCCCAATGTTAAGAAGGATGATAGTGATCTCCCTTAATATCATGTACTATCATTCATGATGAAATAAAATTTTATTTATGAACTTGAACTTGTCTGATGATTTACAAGCATTTATATTTATACATAGTACTTTTTGAGAAACTTGCCATTGATAGGCATCATTGCAATTCGACCGTCGAGCTCTGAGAGTTGATAGGCTCCATTTGAGAAGACTTTGCTTACAACATAGGGACCTTCCCACTTTGCGTCGAATTTACCTTTGCTCATATGAGTCATAGTCATAGGACGTCTGACTGTTAGAACAAGTTCTCCTTGTTGAAAGGCTCTAACTTTAACTTTGCAGTTGAAATCTTCGAGATGCAGGCTTGGTATAACTCAATATATTGCTGAGCCATTAACCGCTTCTCGTCGAGTGCTTCTAATTCTTGAAGTCGAAGAAGATCATTGTTCTCTGTAGTGAGCTCGTTAGCAATGGCAATCCTTAAAGAAGGAATTTGAAGTTCCAGAGGAAGAACAGCTTCACAGCCATACACCAAAGAAAATGGTGTAAAGCCTGTAGGATTGCGGACCGTAGTTCGGTAGGCCCATAGACATTCACCAAGCTTTTCACTCCAATTCCGTTTGTTAGTAGATACAAACTTTTTGAGGAGCTTGATAATGGTTTTATTGAAAGCTTTACCTAATCCATTAGCAGCAGGATTGTAGGCTGTCGAAGCGACATTATCAGTTCGGTGATCATCACAGAATCTTGTGAATTTCTGGCTGATGAATTGTGGTCCGTTGTCATGGATGATTCGTCGAGGGACACCAAATCGATAAATGACATGGTGTTTGACGAAGTTAATGACACTGCTGGTTTTGACTTCAACCAAAGGTATAGCTTCAGTCCATTTGGAGAAGTAATCAGTTATTGCTAGTATGAACCGATGTCCTCTAGAAGAAGGAGGTTTGATAGGACCTATGACATCCATACCCCAAGCTTTAAAAGGCCAGGAAGCTGCTGTCGGATGTAGAAATTCTGAAGGTTGATGAATGAAATCTGCATGGATTTGACAAGCTCAATATTTTCTTGCATATTCAATGGCATCTGATACCATAGAGGGCCAATAGTAACCCATGCGTCGGATACGATCCTGCAGTTTAGGACCGGGTTGATGTGCTCCATAGACACAGTCGTGAGCTTCACGCAACACCTGTTTTGCCTCATCACCAGCGAGACAGCGTAGAAGAAGACCATCATAAGTCCGTCGATAGAGTGTCTTAGTGGTTTGATTGTAGTAGAATCGTAAAGATCGTCGACGAATACTCGTAGCTTCTTTTAGATCTTCAGGGAGTATATCATGGACTACGAAGTCGATGAAGGGAGTTCTCTAATCTTCGTTGATAACATTAACTTTAGCAAGATTACTGAACTCGATGTTACGATTGTTTTCGACACAAAACAATTCTCGATTAGAGATAACCACCACTTGTTGTCTTCTGATGGGAATGGCTAAGACTGCTGTAAGATTAGCCAAAGCATCTGCCTCAGTATTGCATGCTCGACATAAATATTCAATGAAGAAAGCTTTGAATGATGTAGCCATGTTGATTGTTGCTTCAAAGTAAGGCACCAGATCTTGATGGCGGACTTCATAGGTTCCTCTAACCTGGTTGACAACCAGCTTAGAGTCGCCGTAAACTTTGAGATATTCGATATTCAATTGCTTGGCTAATTGAAGATCGATGAGTAGAGCATTGTACTCTGCTACATTATTGGAGCAGGATTCATCTAGAGAATAAGATCTTTGGATAGTTAATCCGTCTGGAGAAACGAGAACAACTCCAACTCCTGCTACAATGGCACCATTGGGTCCGATTCTGGATGCTCCGTCAAAGAATAGACGCCAGGTTGGAAATTCTTCAGAGATCATGTTGACCTCCAATGTCTCGTTTGGAATTTCATCGTAAAGTTTGGACGTCTCTAGAACAGGATGAGCTGCTAAGAAATCTGCCAGTGCTTGACCTTTGACAGACTTTTGAGGAACATACACCATATCATATTGGGCTAGAAGAATGGCCCATGTAGCCAGCCGAGAGTTGAGCGTGCTAGGCTTTTTCATGAGTACCCGAAGAGGGTTGACTCGGGATATGACATGAATAGTTTGACCGATGATATAATGCCTTGTCTTTTGAACGGCGAACATAAGGGCTAGACATTCTTTTTCTGGCTGATGAATTATGGTCCGTTGTCATGGATGATTCGTCGGGGGACACCAAATCGATAAATGATATGGTGTTTGACGAAGTTAATGACACTGCTGGTTTTGACTTCAACCAAAGGTATAGCTTTAGCCCATTTGGAGAAGTAATCAGTTATTGCTAGTATGAACCGGTGTCCCCTAGAAGAAGGAGGTTTGATAGGACCTATGACATCCATACCCCAAGCTTCAAAAGGCCAGGAAGCGGCTGTCGGATGTAGAAATTCTGAAGGTTGATGAATGAAATCTATATGGATTTGACAAGCTCGACATTTTCTTGCATATTCAATGGCATCTGATACCATAGAGGGCCAGTAGTGACCCATGCGTCGGATGCGATCCTGCAGTTTAGGACCGGGTTGATGTGCTCCACAGACACCATCGTGAGCTTCACGCAACACCTGTTTTACCTCATCACCAGTGAGATAGCGTAGAAGAAGACCATCATAAGTTCGTCGATAGAGAGTCTTAGTGGTTTGATTGTAGTAGAATCGTAAAGATCGTCGACGAATACTCGTAGCTTCTTTTAGATCTTCAGGGAGTATATCATGGACTACGAAGTCGATGAAGGGAGTTCTCCAATCTTCATTGATAACATTAACTTCAGCAAGATTACTGAACTCGATGTTACGATTGTTTTCGACACAAAACAATTCTCGATTAGAGATAACCACCACTTGTTGTCTTCTGATGGGAATGGATAAGACTGCTGCAAGGTTGGCCAAAGCATCTGCCTCAGTATTGCATGTTCGGCGTACATATTCAATAAAGAAAGCTTTGAATGATGTAGCCATATTGATTGCTGCTTCAAAGTAAGGTACCAGATCTTGATGGCAGACTTCATAAGTTCCTCTAACCTGGTTGACAACCAGCTTAGAGTCGCCGTAAACTTTGAGATATTCGATATTCAATTGCTTGGCTAATTGAAGATCGATGAGTAGAGCATTGTACTCTGCTACATTATTGGAGCAGGATTCATCTAGAGAATAAGCTCTTTGGATAGTTGATCCGTCTGGAGAAACGAGAGCAACTCCAACTCCTGCTATAATGGCACCATTGGTTCCGATTCTGGATGCTCCGTCAAAGAATAGATGCCAGGTTGGAAATTCTTCAGAGATCATGTTGACTTCCAACATCTCGTCTGGAATTTCATCATAAAGTTTGGACGTCTCTGGAACAGGATGAGCTGCTGTAACGTCCCAGTCCCAAAATACGTAGCACTAGGAACGTAGAAATGCCAGCTGTATTCATACGAAGTATACTCCAATATATGGAAATCCTCGTATAAATATATAAGCTGTAAAATGCAGTAGAACCATACTAATCTCATCCACACAAAAATATATGAATAAATGATATCATATAATCAACCGTGAAATTTTCATTTGGTACATGTAGTTGGACGGAGACAAATCCACTACCAACGATGAAAAGAAATACATAACAAAAGAAAGATTTTGGCGAGTGAAGCGAAGACGATCCAAGTGCAATCATCCTCGTAGAGAAGCAATGATCACGGCGATAACTAGAACACCTGCGACAAACAATAGCACACACCTGGCAAGATAACCAGGTCCTCAGAGGGACGTAACAAGACACATAATATCATGCCGATAACTGAATAAATAAAGCTCAACAGAAAACTACACAAATAAAGGTTCTTAACCATTCTATGTGAATATGCATTTGAAGACAACGTTCCACACAAGGGCTCCCGTAGCTAGAAACACGGCGCGTTAGCGTTTCAACCAAGGCACTAGTGGCGTCTAGAGAAAAGTAAATGCACGGCCCATTAGCACTCGAACGAGAACTAAGGGGCGTCTAGAGAAAAATAAATGCACAGCCACTAGCTACTTGGGTGAGTCACTAACGGCAGCTAGAGGAAAGTAAATGCACGGCACATTTGTGTTTCAACCGAGGCACTAGTGGCATCTAGAGAAAAGTAAATAAATGCACGGCCACTAGTCTCTCGACTGAGTCATAAATGGAATCTAGAGAAAAGTAAAGGTGTGAAAGCCCCTGCGCCTAATAACTGTCTCCACCCTCCCCATGCACTACTCGTGCTGAATCTACATCACGACATTCCTAATAACTGCTAAGTCGCTAAGTCTTCTAGGCAACGATAACTATTTAGCAGTTATTGCCTAACGCACGGCATGTGCGCACCGATGGCCAGTCGATACGTACGTCCGAGATCTATATGAGACTCGTGTCTCGTAATACACAAGTATCGGGCCAATGAATGTGACACAAACAAAGGTGGTCCCTTAACTCTAAGCCATATGCAACTAAAATATAATAATTTGCAAGTACAATTTATATTTTCTAGAATAAGTAAAAAAAAACATGCATGATATTGAGCAAGAAATTAAACAGTAAAGGCAAGGTGTCTTGCCTGGTAGGACGCCTGGTGTGCTACGATGATCAATGTGGCATGAACCGCGACTTCGGTGCAACAACTGTACATAGTGACCTCGGGTGGTGGCACGGACAGTTCCATTGGGTCCAGAAGGGTCAAATTAGTTAGGTTCGACATGAGGTGGGCTCGAAATGGATGAAGGAATAGGAATATTAGGATTGGTTATGGACAGGAGAAAAATAAAAGAAATAACGGATAAATATACGAATTTTAGAAAATACCACGATAATATTTGTAGACCAAAAACTATATTTCAAATAGACAAACATAATATAATATAAAGCAAAGTTTGAAGCCCAACCCATCCTTAAAACCAAAAATAATAACTTGTTACAATATAACCTTAGAAATTTTATTTATAGAGCAAATAGGCTTTGGCCAAATACTATTTAAACTTGTAACTCAAAATCAAAATATGACACAGCTACTTGTTTCCATACAAGTAAGTAATAGACAAAAGCAAAATAATTACCCAAGTAAATAAACAAATAATAATAATAATAATAAATATCAAAATAATAAATACAAGCCGAACACTAGGGCCTAACCCCATTAAACAAATTAAACCAAAAATATATTATATCAACGAAAAATATCCTTTAAAGAGAAATCCAATTAACCTAAGTCCCGTCAATTAAAAAAAATGGGGCCCAAGCCCAGCCAATTATTCCAAAGCCAAATACTATATATTTATCACAATATAGTTTTTTTTAAAATATTTGATATATAGTTCAATATAATATCATTAAGAGCCAAAGGCGATAATAAGGATAATAATATTACTAAATACTAAAACCCCATAAAATATTACCTAGTGATAATCTTAAGACATTATACAATTGCTTCTTTTGTAAAAATATAATAATAATAATAATAATAATAATAATAATAATAATAATAATAATAATTAACCGAATAAAATAAAAAGAAAAAATATAAAATAAAATTACGCAAATGTGGTTCTCCAAGAGAACCACCAACAGTTAGAAAGAGAGAAGAAAGAAAAAAAAAGAACAAACAAAAGAAGCTTTTAGAAAAGGGGAGAGAGAGATGTCGAAAGCTGAGAGAGAGCAAGGAGGAGGAGAGGGAGTCCGACGTCGGCGAAGCTCCGACGGAGGAAGGGCGAGCTGGGTCGTGGGCGGAGGGGGACTACGCCACGACGGGCGGAGGAGGCGAGAGAGGAGGTCGGAGAGCTAGAGAGAGAGTCGGCGCGGGGGGAGCGGATCCGACGGGGTTGGGCGATCTCAGGCGGTGGAGGCCGGCGGTCGGTTCGTGGAGGGGACGGCGGAGCGTAGATCGAGGAGGCTCGACGGATCGGGGCTCGAGAGTGGCGGCAGAGGCGCGACGGAGGAGGGGCTTTTCGACGGAGTAAGGGGTTTCAAGAAGGGGTCGGTCGGTGGGTGGTTTTGAGCGGAGGGGCGGAGTTTGGTCGGCCGGTCGGCGCAAAGGGCGGCGCACTAGAGGGTTCACGGAGGTGAAGGGGAAGAGGAAGGCTCAGGCGGCGGAGGAGGTGGCGCAGCCGCTCTTGGCGGCGCACGGCGGTTAGGTTAGAGTTTTCTACCTCTTTGCTATTTGGTTGCGGTGGTGGTCGGGTGTTTTTTCGGTGGTGGTGGTTGGGTGTTTTTCGGTGGTGGTCGTTGCACTCGGCCAAGGTGGCCGGAGTGATGGTGGCGGGGATGGTGACAGTGGGTTGAAGGCTGTGGTGTCGAATTAGGTGGTCGATGGTGTCGGTGGCTGGGTTGGGGTAGTCGTTTGCTGAGTTGGTGAAGGTGGCGGTGGTGTTCCTGGGTCGGGAAGTTCGGAGGAGACGACGACGATGGTGTCGGGGTTTTGGACGGAGGTTGTGGTGACGACCATGGCGAGGGTGACTGGTCGGAACAGGGGAGTTGGTCAGGGATTTGGGCTATGCGGTGGCCGCGGTGGTGCAGGGGTAGAATTAGGATTGTATCGTCGTGTCCGGGCTTGTCGGATACGACAGGAATATGTTGATTATGTGTCCTACGTGACACGAGGAGGACTGTGTCCGAAATGTGGACACGAGAAAATATTTGTAGATGTACCGAAGAAAAATTAGTGAAAGGGAAAACGGATGGTCACGGACACGATGCACGCACCATTGGTTTGTAGAATTTGGTGGATGAATAATGAATTGGAGGAGTACCTGCCTATTTATAGGATGTGGGAATTCCCAATAAGATAAGGATTAGGATTGGTTTAAAACCCAAGTAGATAATTTACCATTTAATTTAAAATCATTTAAATCCAAATCTAAATATAATTTCAATTCCAAATACAAATCAAACTTGAATCTAATTAAATTTTTGGTTTAAAATTAATGGGATAATTAAAATTTCAAATATTAACTATATAAATAAATCCATAGATTCAAATTAAGATTTTAAATCGCCACAATAATTTCGAAATATATTTTCCAAAATACTAATAATAATAATTTCAAAAATAATAAATATTTTTGAATAATAAAATATTAATATTAATAATTTCGAAAATTACACTAATAAAATATTTATGCAATATATGTACGCACTAAAAATATTATTTATTATTAATAACTGTATAAACGAAAGCCTTTGTGTAAATAAAATAAATAAAATAATGAACTTGAAAATTTTGGTACGATAGCTAATTAATTATTATGTATAATATTTTGAAACCATAAAAATAGAAGAAAAGTATTTTTCAAAAATATGTACGCTCGCACATAATCGTACTCGTCGAGCAAATTCGAAAAAAATAAAATTTTGTGCGCGACGTATAATACGACTATACGATGTACAATACAAAAAATTAAATCAGTACCAAATTTAATAACAAAAAAAAGTAGAAAATTTAGGGGTTTTACAACTGCTATGAAATCTGCCAGTGCTTGACCTTTGACAGACTTTTGAGGAACATACACCATGTCATATTGGGCTACAAGAATGGCCCATGTAGCCAGCCGAGAGTTGAGCGTGCTAGGCTTTTTCATGAGTACCCGAAGAGGGTTGACTCGGGATATGACATGAATAGTTTGACCGATGATATAATGCCTTGTCTTTTGAATGGCGAACATAAGGGCTAGACATTCTTTTTCAACCGGACTATAATGGTGTTCAGCACCAATCATAGTACGACTGAGATAGTAGATGGCCTGTTCATGACCTTCTTTATTCTTTTGAGCGAGTAAAGCACCCAATGAATGGTCCATAGCACGGACGTACATTAAGAATGGAATGCCCGAGATCGGTGGCACCAAGACTGGTGGGTTCATGAGATATCGTTTGATGTCGTCGAATGCTTGTTGACATTCTTCAGTCCAAATAAAAGATACAATCTTCTTCATTAGTTGAGTGAATAGTCTGCAACGTCCAGACAAGTTCGAAATGAATCTCCTGATGTACGCAAGTCGACCTTGGAATCCTCGTAGCTCTTTTAGGTTGCGTGGAGGATGCATCTCTTGAATGGCTTTGATCTTCTCGGGATCCACGTGTATACCCTTAGAGGTAATGACGAAGCCGAAAAACTTGCCACTAGAGACAACCAAGAATGACTTGGTGGGATTCATCTTGAGCTGATGTTGGCGCATGAGGTTGAAGATAGTTCTCAAGTCTTGGATGTGATCTTCTTTCAGACGACTTTTAACAGCAATATCATCAACATAACATTCGACTGTTTTACGAAGATGTTCTCTAAAAATGGTACTCATAGCCCGTTGGTAATTTGCACCAGCGTTCTTGAGACCAAATGACATCACTGTGTAGCAATAGACTCCCCGAGGAGTGAGGAAAGAAGTATGTTTTTCATCTTCGGAATTCATCTTGATCTGATTGTATCCAGAGAATCCATCCATAAAAGATATTCGCTCGAACCCACAGGTATTATCAATTATGACGTCCGTAATAAGGAGAGGAAATTCATCTTTCGGACATACTTCATTAAGATCCCAAAAATCGATACAGACTCGAACCTTGTCGATTTTCTTCAGGACTGGAACAACGTTGGCTACCCAATCAGGATGTTGTTTTTCTCGAATAAAGCCACAAGCGATAAGCTTCTTGACTTCATCAACAATTGCGTCCATTATTTCAGGCTTGAATCGTCGTTGCTGCTGTTTGACTGGTTTAGCATTAGGCAGAATGTTCAGTTTGTGAGTAGTAATTTTGGGATCTAAACCTGGCATGTCTTCGTAACTCCAAGCAAAGACATCAAGGTATTCTTTAATGAGAATAATCAACTCTTGCTTATCTGCTTCTGGAAGATTCTTGCTAATAAAGATTGGACGAGGTGACCCACTTTCTCCTACATCAACTTGAACTAGTTGATCATCAGTAAGAGGTTCTCTTTGTTCAAATCGGAGTACCCACTGATTATCCATCTGTTGAGCCCAAGGATCTTTTTCAGGATTTTCTTCAACGTCCTCATCATAGCCTTCCGGAAGTTCAGCGGAGACCATATTAGAAGATACGATCACACGATGGACTTCACCAATGCTGGTGTCAGAATTCCATGACCTGGAATCATAAGAGTTAGAGCGTTCTTCGCTATCAGAGTCGGAGACTGCTGGGGATAACATCGGAGGAGAAGCATATCCGAGACCTCTTTTGGTCTTGCTGTAATACATATCATATTTTCTTTTTGGAACAGCCGTACGAATAGGAGTTCGTCTACCCTTACCGTAGTTGAGGCCATTTTTAAAGTCATAACCCATCTTACGGATGATGTCTTTTGATTGTTGACTATAACGACAGAGTTGTAGATGTCCTGTATCGTTAAGCTTGCTATCATCCGTATAGCTGAATTGTTGTTCTGGTCCTTTACTAAAAAGTATTGGACTTTTACCATTCTTTCGAGCAGGGACAATACGGTAAGAGTCATCTGGATCTTCAAATGAGACTTCTGTTTGAAGAGATTGTACAACTCCCATTGTAAATGATTTGAAGCTATCTAACATATCCAAATAGCATTTAGTATGATAAATAACATCAGTATACTGGAAAGTAGATATTTTTTCATTAATTTGTACATCTGTATTTACAGCAGGACCTTTAGCCTTAGTAGGCTTGGTCAGATTAATTACAAGAGGGGAAGAAGAAGAACGTGGAGAAGGCTTGTTACGACGGAGGTCGATGACAAGCGGCTCAGAGGAGGTGAGCTTCCTTTTTTCCTTGTTATGAGTTAAATCAACAACAAGAGGCTCAGAGGAAGTGAGCTGCTTTTTGTCATTCTTCCGACGTAAGTCGATAACAAGTGGCTCAGAAGAGGTGAGCTCCCTTTTATCTTGATCGCCATCAATCGGTTTTTTCTGAATTGGCAAGTGAATAGCCAATGGTTTAGAAGACTGAGGATAAGAAACACGCCCTTTGACAGGTATAATATGAGTGTCTTTGGGCACTGCTTCTTGGCCTTCTTCAGTATCCATGGCCAATACCACTTTCATAAATTCTTCCTTATATATACGAGCATCGTTGCAATACGCTTCAACACCCTTGAAAGGATAAAGGTCTGCAACTTCTTTGTGAACTTCTCCTTTGCCATCGACATATTTAAAGCATTGATGAAGAGTTGATGGAACAATGTTATGTTCATAGAGGAAGGGTCTTCCCAGAAGAGCGTTGTAAGAACAACCATGATTATCGATGATGTAGAAGGTCACCTTCGTGCGAAGATTGCCTATTTGGAGTTTTAGGCGAATCTTACCCAAAGGTTCACTCCTTCCTTGGTTGAATCCTAAGATAGTAGTGATTGTACTTGAAAGACGATAAACTGGTATCTTTAATGCATCTAGCATCGTCTTTGGCATGATGCTGAGAGCAGATCCTGGATCTATCAGGATACGATCGACTTTTATCGAATCGACATATCCTGTATAGTAGAGAGGACGATCATGTCTGTTATCCTCCAGTAGCATATCATCCTGAGTGAAAGTGATGTTTGGAATCAACTCCAGGATACTATGACAGTGACAGCAAGAGACTGGTTCTGATTCCGGCTTTTTGAGAAGAGTTAAGCAAGTCTCAGCCTGCATCAGAGCTTCACTAAAAGTTTTTCGAGTCTCTTTGGAAAGGCGCAAGAGCTCGAAGATTGATAGCCTAGCTGGTGTATTGGCTAATTGAGCCAATATATCAAAGTTGTACGGCTTTTCAAGTCCTGTAGGAGATGATTTCTTTAAGGGTTTATCAAAGCGGACTTGTTGCTTGCCTTTGTCAGCAACCACCGGCTTGGGAGGAATAGGCACTACAACTGGTGAGGATATGGAAGGAATCTCTTCAGAGGAAATAGATTGTACTGGAACAGGTTCAGAAGAAGAAGCAGGATCCTCTTGAGCTTCAGAATGATCTTTCAAATAGGCTTTCCCTGATCTGGTGCCTAGCAGAATTTCTTCGTCAACTATGGGGTCAAAAGACACCATGTTGCAAGTCTTCGTCTTGCCTTTAGAACGACCTTTCTTCTTGGAAGAAGAGGGCACTTCGAACTCCGGAGCAAGATCGGGATGAATCTACATAATTTTGCCGTTGTCAAGAGATAAGGGGACGAGACCTTCATTTGGTGGAGGAGGAAGATTCATAATCTCAAGAGTAGCTTTGGGAATAGGAATAACACCATGTTGTACCATCTGCGGAGGGAAGTCACCAAACTGGACCGAAACCATGTTTGCAGTAACAGTCTTCTCATCTTGCTGGAGAGTAACGACACCAGCATTGACAAGCTCTTGAATTTTGCCCTTGAGTACATAGCATGCTCGAGTAGGGTGTCCAATAAACCTGTGGTAGACACAATATTTAGGATGATCTGTCTTACCGACTTCATCAGGTTTCTTTGGTTCTGGGAGCTGAATCTTGTTGCTTTTGAGTAAGCAATCAAAGATGCTTGTAGTGTCATTCTCGTCGAAGGAATATTCTACTTTCGGACGAGGTTCCCTCGGTGGAGGTGCAGAAGGAGTAGAAGTGGATGTATGCAGAGCCACATTGACAGCCAAAGATTCTTTATTCTTGTTCATATTGATGTTCAAAGTCTCTTTTGCTTTGTGGTTGTTCTGGCGGTTGCCACCACATGATGTCTGGTGTTCATCTCGATCGGGGTTAGACATTTGTACCCCCAATTGCTTGAATTTTTCAGCACTCACTTCCACAGCTTTGGCGTTGACAATGAATGAGGGCGAATCTTGGAACTGGGTAGATCCTGTCCACATACTGATGATAGGCAAAAGATTTACTTTACAAGTATCAATAGTGATAGCAGCTGGAGTCCCTGGAGGCATCTTCAAGGCTTCACGGCGGAACCGTTCGATAAAACTCTCAGCAGTTTTATTGTGTTTCTGTTTGATTTTGTTGAGAGCCGACATAGTCATGTCGTTAAATCCTTCATAGAACCGTTCCAAGAAGATTTGCTTGAGACCTGAGAAGGAAGTGATACAACCATCGGGCAAACTTCTGTACCAGTCATATGCTACACCAGCTAAACAACCGACGAACACTCTGGTAAGAAGAGCGTCATTTGGCTAGAGTTGAACGGTCATTACCTCAAAATGATTGATGAACTGACTAGGAGAAGTACTGCCATCAAACAAAGAGATCGTTGGAATTTTGTATTTTGGTGGGAACGAGACTTCTTTCCATTCAACTGGATAAGGCTGCTTGATCCCCAATCTTTGCAAGTTATCTTTCTCTTTGAAAGCTTCGAACTGAGTTCGCAAGAGCTTGACAGCTTCATTGGCGTCTTCTGATGACGAAGAAGGAGCAAGTTGAGTCAGAGTAGTAGTAGGAGGAACAGCATTGTAAGCACTACCCCCAGCTCCTGATTGACTGGGTGTAGTTTGAACTTGTACTTGTACATGAGGTATTTGAGGAGATACTACCCCCAGTCCAGCATTAACAGTTACCGAAGATGCTATGATCTCTGGACTCGCAGCAGGTACAGTTGGTGGTGTAGCATGTTGTGCTACTATAATAGAATACATACTAGCAACCATTTCAGCCATGGTTTTTAGCTTGTCTTCTAGTGCAGCGATTCGCTGTTCTTGATTTGCAGAAGTTGAAGCATCTGGATCTTCATTGACAACATAAGCTGTCACTTCTCTTGGTACAGTGGAAGACACTGTCTGTTCAGAGCTTTCGTTGTATGCATCATAGTCGGAGAAAGCGTCGTCTCCTGACTGAGAAGTAGGAAGATGACCCGAAGGATCTTGAAGAAGATTCCTTTGACCGATTGTGTCTCGACTTCGGGAACGGGTATATCGAAACACTCCATCAGAAGATTCTTGAAGTAAATCTAGATACCGTTGGCTTGGTTTTCGAGGTTTGCCGTGCTTAGAGCACCTTCTACCCCCAGTATCTCGGGAAGTCATGTTGACAAAAGCATACAAGACTTCATCTTCTTCTGACATAGCTTCAGATTTAGCAAAACTCAGACGTTCGAAGACAGATCGTTTTGTTGTTTGACAACAACATTGGATGATGACTTTGTGGTTGTAATGATGATCAGATGGTTGAACTGAAGGTGTTGAGACGTTGTCTCGTTTTTGACTGAGATGCTCTTGGAGATCGGGAACCACAGCAGGACGAGAAAAACTCTGAGAGATCCGTTCTTTGATAATGTTCGGGACATGATTCCAATTCTTCAATTGTTTAATCCCTTGAGTATACAGGGAAGTGCTCACTTCATTAGCATAAGTGTCAGAATCTTTGACCCTGGAAGTTTGTCTTTGATGTTGTTTGGTCTTCGGCATCGGCTATTTGCGTTTCACCGAAGTTGGTCTGTTAAGATAAGTTCTTAGATCAGCAAATTCACCCCCAGGGGTTTCTGTTTGAGACACCAGTAATTTTCCCTGTTTTGATCGGGATATTTTGAGAGTTGGGAGGTCCTGGAACTCTGCTACTGGGGTAGGCAGAATACCTCTTTGGTCAGTATAAGTTCTCTTGTCATAAAGGAAAGAAGAATCTTTGTTTGAAAGAGTTCTAGTACTGATTGGTGCCGAGGCACGTTCAGATTGATCTTCTTCGGTAAAAACTGAAGAAGATTGAAAAAAGACCAAAGGGCCTTTTCCTTTGTTTTGTGAAGAAGGGTTAGCTAAAAAGCGTTTCCCTCTATTGTCTTCCAAGTCATGGGACAAGGAAGTTTGAAAAAATACCAACAGGCCTTTTCCTTTATTTTGAAGAGGAAGAGGAATAGCCAAAGGACTACCCCCAGTGGATTGCATAGGAGCAACAGGGTGTTTGAGAGGAGGAACATAGCTCTTCTCCTTATTATGAGAAGAAGAGAGTTTAGCCAAAAGGCTGTCACTCTTGGATTGCGCAGGATTAGCTTGCGCATAAATGGATGGCGCACTGGTTTTGGCCACAGAAACTGTGGTTTGTGCATCAGGAGTTCTTGCTACAGAGTGCTTAGGGTGGACTCTGGATGCTGGAGCATTGGTTTGTATAGACATATTGGCAGCCAATTGCGCCAGAGGCATAGGAGTCTTGTACTTGGCTAAGGCAGCATATGAATTCTTCTGTTTACTGGCAACAACAGATTGCGCAGCAGTAGCAGAGACAGATTGTGCAGCAGGCTTGATGACAAAAGCCTTGGACTGTGCAGCAGTCTTGATGGTAGACTGCGCAGGAGTCTTGCTGGCAGAGATTTTTGATTGCGCAGCAGACTTTGGGACCCACACTGGGTATACTTTGCTCGTAGCAGGAGTGGTTGCAATGTGAGGAGTGGTCTTGGAGTTGATCATAGCGTCATAGGCTGTCTGGTTGATCTTCACAACCAGTGTCTTCTGCGTCTTCCCGATATATGCTACGTCACATTGAGTTGCTACTTCCTCGTCGAAGGAGAAAGTCGTCCCCAGCAGAGTCACCATTTTGTTTGCAAAAACAAAGGTGTAGAACTTTATTGATACAAACTTTGTAAAAGATTACAATTTGAATTCTGGGAAAGTACAACTGTAGGAATCCAATCTAGAAGACGATTGCTTTATCCCTTGGACGATGTGAACTTTGAAGACGATAGCCTCTGAAGTTGAAGACAACTCTGGAATTGAAGCCAAAAAGCCTCGAAAATTGAAGGCAAAAGCCTCGGAAGAATGCAGCAGCACTTAGGCAAGAACTCCTGGACTCTCTGAACTTTAAAGTCTGATCTCTCTATGATCTGATCTCTGATCTCTGATCCTTGATACTTGATCCCCTTGAATGGAGACTTGAAACTCTATTCATAGAGTTCTGAAAAATAACTAACTTTTAGTTATTCTGGACTGCGCATGATGGAATGTACATCAATTGGATTGCACAACAGTAGACTGCGCAGGCAGTTGCTGGATCATGGGCCAACTGTCTTAGACACATGGCATCATTTGATTGAAATACGCATGATCGTGTATAGACGGTTGCCACGTAATGGACAAATGATGGCATGAATGCCACGTGCATTTTGTTATTTATGTTGATAGAACGCGCAACCTGAATTGCGCTGGCTTTGGATTGCGCAGACTTGGACTACATAGGAATGGATTACGCCAACATGGATTGCGCCAACATGGATTGCGCTGCCAGCTGTCCTCAAGCGCCGTGCTGCACGATTAAACGAACGGTCGCCTTGTTCTCCGCGCTGTCAGCTGTCAGAAGATTTGATTTGTGTCAGGTAATGATGATGATTTGCCACGTCAGCCTGCATGCTTGGTAGTGTGCGCAATCTAGTATGCGCAATCTGTATACTGCGCAATCTGATGTCTGCGCAGTTTATTTGAAAGATTCATTTTTTGATCTTTATGACTTTGTTGATGTGTGCAACTTGATTTTTTAGGACCTACACTCATGTCAGGACGACATTCATGACAAACGACGAACACGAGGGTCCTAGTGATCGCCAACGCATCGATACTCTAGAGGCCATACTGCGCTCTTTGGTCAAGTCCGTGGACGAGATCAAAGCAGCCCTCCCAACTCTGTAAGGAGGGACGCCTGGCCAGACAAACTTGGGCCCCGCGGTCAATGCGGACTCGAACTGAACGACACCGAACCCGGACAATAATCCTCCTGAGATATCGGTTCCTACCGCTGCAAACGAAGCCAGGGAGGCAAGAAGAGAGGTCCAGGAGCTCCGAGCCATGTTCCACGCCCGAGAAAACTGCCAAGACCTCAGGATACGACAACCGTATCTAGCTGCATGGAGAGATGTTCCCTTCCCACCAAAGTATAAACCATTCCACATCAATCCATATGATGGGAAGACCTCTGCAAGTCGGTACATCACGTACTTCGAGGTTACCACCAACCATCTGCCCCATGATGATGCCATCCTTACACGATTATTCGTTGGGGCATTGGAAGGAGTCGCCTTCGACTGGTACCGTAACCTGCAAGACAACTGCATCCACTCCTTCGCCAGGTTCAAACGCATGTTCTTGGAGAGATTCTACGAAGTAGGACAGGATGTCACAATGTCCACCCTCATGGACGTCGTTCAAGGAGAGAAAGAGCTGACAAGGAACTATATTGAGCGGTTTCGCCATACTGCAATAAAGCTGCCGTCTGGTAACCCGGATTCCTTCTTAATTGAAATTTGCCAAAAGAGACTGCTTCCAACAATCAGCCTCTGGATGGGCGAAAGTCAATTCAAGGACTGGAAGACGTTTATCATCAGTGCCACAAGCGTCGAAGAACGATTGAAGAAGGCTTGCCAACTGGGATTGCACATCTCAGAGGGAGAAGACAAGGACAGGCGTCCCAACGCCAACACCAACAATGGGGGTAGCCCCACCAACAATCGGGACAACAAGGGCAAGCAGGCTATGGTGGCCGACACAACATAGAAACCTGAGCCAAAACTGGCAGACAAGCAATGGCCACAAATGAACTACTCCTTCGAAGACGGCCACGTCAAGCCCATCTTGGACATGCTCATACATGGAGACAGAATTCAGCTCCCTCCGCCAAGACGGAAACCTCGACCGACAGAAATAGAGAACCCAAAGTACTGCCACTACCACCGCTATGTCCACCATGCTACACATGACTGCTACCAACTGAAACGATACATCCAACATCTCATCGATTCGAACGCTCTCGCCATCGATTTCGAAGAGGTAACTGTGGCAGGCAATATGGTGTCAGTACAATTTGGCAGCTTCCCTCCAACCGAAACTCAAGACGGCGTGGTCCCCATCCCTCTGGCGATAATAGAGATTGGTAATCTTCCACCTCCCCTAGATCAGGCTGCTGGTCTAGTGCCCCTCACCACATCACGAGGGGAGGTCATGTGGGTCCATCCAGACTTGGTATCTGAAGTGACTCAGTCCACACCATCTTCCATTCGCAAGAAAAAGAGTGGAAAAGTCAGATCCTGCCGCTCAATCTTGGCAGATATCGAAGAAGCCATAGCCGTCGTCACTCGATCTGGGGCACAGTCCCAACCTGTGGCTGATAAGTCAGCTAAAGTTCATCAGCCCGCTACAACTGACGCTTCGGGACCTTCTCAGCCTCCGACGACCGACAAGCCTAGGCCGAAGGAGACTCGCTTTGACAAATCCCTCCGAAAAGAGGCACCGCAGGGGCTGGAGAGGCCCTACAACTTCGACATCTTGGCACAATTGGCCAACACGCTGGCCAAATTATCATTATACGAGCTTTTGAGACTCTCAAAGGCTGTTGCGCGGCTTCGAGCGATGCACTCCAAAATGCCGATGCGTACTTGGCTCAGGTCAACCTCACGGGAGAGAGCCCGCCTGCAGATCTCCAAGACAGCGCTTGCACGGGAGCGATGCCCAACATTATCTTCACTCCGCAGGATATGCTCATCAAAACCAACCTGCACGATCGCCCGTTATATTACACTGGATACATCGGCGACGTAAAGGTGGATCTGATGCACATTGATCCCGGTTCTTCCATAAGCATCATCCCGAAGGGTCTGTTACATCATCTCCGCATTTCAATGCATTGCCTGACGCCGACAAGTACCGCCATCAGTGGTTTCAATTCGGGCAGGAGCTACCCGATTGGAAAGATTCGCTTGAAGTGCCAAATTGGCGATCTTCACTCAGAAGTAACCTGTTATGTCATAGACGCCGACACTTCCTATAACATCCTCTTAGGGCGCACTTGGATATACGATTATATGATCGTGCCTTCCACGTTGCACCAATGCTTCAAGTATGTCGACAAACACGGCTTTATGAGGACAGAATTTGCCGACATCGATCCCTTCAAAGGGGTCGAATCCTACTACTCAGACTCCTGCCTGTACAAAAATCGAAGAGACACCTTGATGAAAGAGATGTGCAAGATCGTATCGAGATAGCCACAGGATCAGAAGAACCCCTAACGATCCACCTCCAAGCTCGCAAACCTGGCAAGATCGCACCCCTTACAGCCACTCTGCATAAGGACGCAATCAGCCTCTCGGCACTAGAAGAGAAAATGATAATCCGGCTGCCAAGGTCTGGCCAAGTGCCAAGACCCACAACGGAGCCACTAACAATCAGACTGCCAAGAGTCGGCCAGCCACAAACGGAGAAGCTCAATCCCTCCGACAAATAAATGACGATACGCCTTCCCAAAAAGAATCGTCACCCCGATGTAAAGTCTGGGGCATCTAGCGAGCCAACAACTCCTCGCCCAGCATCGAGTACCAAACTGGGGGTCGCTAGTTTGCCAACGACTCCACGTTCTGCTCCACCAGCAGAACCCCTGACGATCAAGCTGCCTAGGTCGTCCTCTTAGTCTTCAATTATATAGAGGGTAGCCGAAGAAGAACCGGAGCTATCCAAGTATGTGGCTGCCCACACTGATGTTCTCTCCGCAGATGATGTAATCCCGCTAGAAAAGATACCTTACTTCATCAATAAAGGGCTATCTTTGAACTACCTCGACTTAATAAGCTTTTTACAATGTATGCTATGGAACACGGTATAGGCACTCACCTACACACACAAGTGACGAATGTTTACACCGCAAACCAGCTTATCCCAGTGGAAGACGCTTACTGCATAATCGAGGGAGGGGACCATCCAATCATCTTCGGCCGGAAGACGACCCGCAGCTCTTCACCAAAGAGAAGGTCGATCTCGAATCAGATGCCGGAAGACTGCCTCTGTACCTTTATAGCCCCTAATCCAAATACCTCATACAAAAACAAGGGTATGATCTGGAGACTACGCCAGGTTTGAACTACGGCACCGGGCGACATTTACCTCTAAAGCTACCAGTCCTGGCTGGCAAACCACGGGACTACAGCAAGACCCGGTGTGGATTAGGGTATGTTACGCCTACAACGACCCCTGAAAGTTCAGATGAAGAATGCAACTGGCATTCACATTCAATCGGGTCACCAACTTCTGATTCGGATACCAGCATCGGAAACGTCTTCAGACAAGTCCTGTCAGTCAACATGACATTCGCCGACGCTTGTGAAGAAGATGAAGACATCCCTGAAATCCTCGAGTTAGAGCCGTGGGCCCAACAGTTGGATGAACAATGGAAAAAGCAGTTCGAACAGAGAGAACCTCCTACTGAGGATGAAGTTATACAGGTCGACCTCGGCGACGAATCTTCCCCAAAACTAATCTTCGTCAGTAAAATCCTGACAGACGAAGAGCGAGAGTCGCTACTGGAACTTGTCAAAGAATATATTGATGTGTTCGCTGGAGCTATGAAGACATGCCGGGGTTAAATCCCGATATTGCTCTTCACAAACTCATCCGGCCAGATACAAAGCCAGTCAAGCAACAACAGCGACACTTCCGCCCGGGCATCATGGATGCTATCGAAGCCGAAGTCAACAAACTGATAGCCAGCGGCTTCATTCGTGAGGAACAACATCCGGATTGAGTCGCCAACATAGTACCGGTCCTCAAGAAGAATGGAAAGATTCGAATCTGCATCGACTTCCGTAATCTGAACGAGTCATGTCCCAAAGATGAATTCCCCCTCCCTATCATGGACATCATGATTGACAACACCTGCAGCTTCGAACGTATGTCATTCATGGATGGCTTCTCGGGGTACAACCAAATCAAGATGTCTCTTGACGACGAAAAGCATACATCATTTTGAACACCAATTGGTACATATTGCTACACAGTTATGCCTTTCGGTTTAAAGAATGCTGGCGCCACATATCAAAGAGCCATGAGTATCACCTTCAGAGACCACTTACGCAAGACGGTTGAGTGCTATATTGATGACATCGCCGTCAAGAGTCGCTGTAAGGGAGACCATCTCTAGGATCTGAGGACGGTATTCGACCTAATGTGAGCACACAACCTGAAGATGAATCCCACAAAATCTTTCTTGGGCGTATCCAGCGAAAAGTTCTTGGGTTTCATCATCACCGCCTAGGGTATCCATGTAGACCTTGAGAAGACGAAGGCAATCATGGAGATGGGTCCCCCGAGAAATCTCCGAGAACTTCGAGGCCTCCAAGGGAGGCTAGCTTACATCAGGAGGTTCATTTCTAACCTCTCCTGGCGTTGTCAGCCATTCACCCATCTCATGAAGAAGGGCGTCTCATTCGTATGGGACGAAGAATGTCAGCGTGCCTTCGACATCATCAAAGAATATTTATCGAACCCTCCAGTCCTGGTGGCTCCGGTTGCTGGAAAACCATTCCTGCTCTATGTACGAGCAATGGAGCATTCCCTCGGTGCTATGCTAGCACAAAACAACGATATAGGCCATGAGAAAGCCATATACTACCTCAGTCGAATGATGATCGGGCCAGAGCATCGATATACCACCGTGAAGAAGGAATGCCTCGCCCTAGTGTTCGCCATTCAAAAGACGCAACACTATGTCACAGGACAAACCATACATGTGATCTCACGAGTCAACCCTCTCAGGGTCCTCATGACTAAACCAGGGGCACTCAGCTCCCGCCTCGCTACATGGGCAATATTGCTGTCCTCCTATCATATGATCTTTGTCCCGCAAAAGGCTGTTAAAGGTCAAGCTCTGGCAGACTTTTTAGCGGCCCTTCCAGGCTCGGAGTCGTCCAGAATATATGAAGAAATCCCAGATGAGGTCGCCGACTCGCATGCAACCTCTCACGATGATATATGGCGAATGTTCTTCGACGGCGCCTCAAGGACCGGACCTAAGGGCAACATCGTCATCGGAGTCGAGGTGGTGCTGGTTTTTTCCTTTCGGGTTGGTGATCAACCGTGCTTACTCTCTCACAGAGCCCTGGTCTAACAATATGGCCGAGTACAACGCTTTGGTCATTGGCCTCCAACTTGCAAGAGAGCTGGAGGTAGAATATCTTGAAGCATACGACGATTCTCAGTTAATCGTCAATCAGATTCAGGGTTCTTACGAGGTTCGCCATGAAGACATGATCCCCTATCACCAAATAGCAATCAACATCATCGCATCATTCGAGGGGTTCTTCATCGAACATGCTCCCAGACTCCGAAATATCGAAGCCGATGCCCTAGCTGGCCTTGCCGCTTCCCTAGCGGTTCCGAACTATGCTCGCCAGTCTGTGGATGTGATAGGCCACGAACTGGTCTGTCCAAAGAACAATGTTTAATTCGTGGCGAGTTATTCCGCTCAGACGATCGACGAAGTCCCAAACTGGAGACAACTATTCATTGACTTCATAGTCTACGACATCCTGCCCGAGAACCCAAAAGAGGTCACCTCTATCCGAAGGCGTTCTCTCAGATTCTTCTATGATACATAGACGAAAATGCTGTATCGCCGATCCTACGAAGGATTATTGCGTCGATGTCTGTCAAACGCAGAAGCCGAAGAAGCCGTACGCGAAGCTCACGACGGTGTCTGTGGGGCCCATCAGCCTGGCCCTAAATTACAAGACCGTCTTCGCCGAATGGGCTACTACTGGCCCACAATGGTAGCAGATGCGTTAGACTATGCAAGAAAGTGCAAAGCTTGGCAAGTCTATGCGGACTTCATCCACCAACCATCCGAATTTCTACATCCGATAGTGGATTCCTGGCCGTTCGAAGCATGGGGAATGGATATCATCGGTCTGATTACTCCACCTTCCTCCCAAGGACATCGCTTTATACTCGCAGTCACAGATTACTTCTCCAAATGGGCAGAAGCTGTCCCGCTTACAGAAGTAAAGACTTCAAACGTGATCAGCTTTCTTAAATATCACGTCATCTATCGCTTTGGACTGCCCCGAAGGATCATCCACGATAATGGTCCGCAGTTTTCAAGTCACGCCTTCTATCGATTCTACGACAAGCACCGCATCCAGAATATTGCTTCAATGCCATACAATCCAGCAGCGAATGGGTTGGCAGAAGCATTCAATAAAACAATCATCAAACTTCTCAAGAAGTTTATATCGTCCAACAAACGCGACTGGAACGAGAAACTTGGTGAATGCTTATGGGCATACCGTACTACGGTTCGAACAGCCACTGGAAATAAGCCGTTTTCCCTAGTGTACGGGAGTGAGGCAGTCCTCCTGTTGGAAACTCAAATACCCTCACTCCGCGTCGCCCTTACTTACCAATTGACGACGGATGACAACTATCGTCGCCGACTACAAGAGTTGGAGGCCTTAGATGAAAAGCGCCTCCTGGCTCAGCAACGGATCGAGCTATACCAAGCACGCATCTCCGGAGCCTTCAACAAGAAGGTTAAAATCAGAACATTCCAAGTGGGCGATCTCGTTCTGGCAGTCCGGAGGCCGATGGTCATGACTCACAAAACCGTCGGCAAGTTCCAGCAAAAATGGGAAGGTCCATTTATTATTGAGGCTGTATTCTCCAACGGCGCTTACCGCCTCGCAAAACAAAATGGAGACTTGCTCATGTTGCCCGTCAATGGCAAGTTCCTGAAGAAATATTACGTCTAAATGACATTTTCCAGATAATCGAGTCATGTACCTGCAGGTACCGCTGAACTCATATCACATTTTCCAGATTGCTGAGTTACGTACCCGCTGGTACCGCTGAACTCATATTCCAAAATTCCAGATTATTGAGTAATGTACCTGCTGGTACCGTTGAGCTCATATCACATTTTCCAGATTGCTGAGTCATATACCCGCCGGTACCGCTGAACCCACATTCACAATCCCAGATTATTGAGTCATGTACCCGTTGTTACCGCTGAACTCATATCCACAAAATTCCAGATTATTGAGTCATGTACCCTCCCGTACCGCTGAACTCACAATCTCCCAGATTATCGAGTTATGTACCCGCAGTGCCTCTGAACTCACATTCCGGTCACTCTTTCAGATAGTAAGTCATGTATGACCATGCCTCTGAACTTTCTTCCTGAAAGAGATCCTCCCTCATGATCTACTACCCGCACTCCCAGTGCACAAAAAGGGTAACAGATCTAAAAATTTCCAAAACGACCATGTCGATGTTACCTCTGAATCGTTTCACTTCCGCCAAAAACAAATCACCCCTTTACATAGAACTTCCATGTCCTCATTACCTCTGAGTCGTTCTATGTACCCCCCCTTCATTGAGCCCAATCCTGCCATGTCCTCATTACCTCTGAATGGGAAGGCTCCGTCGAAGAAAACCTTCATGCTTGCCATGTCCTCATTACCTCTGAGTAAGTATGTTGATTCCCTTTCGACTTATTATCCGTACCCACGACCGGAGTACGCCAAGGATAGTAGGTCCACAAATATCCTCCGTTGAGTCCACTCCTGCCATGTCCTCATTACCTCTGAGTAGGAAGATTTTGCGGTAAGAAAACCCTCATGCTTGCCATGTCCTCATTACCTCTGAGTAAGTATGTTGGTCCCCTTTCATCCTATTATCCGTATCCTAAGCTAAGGTACGCCAAGGATAATAGGCCCACAAATATCCTTTGCTTAGTTTCTTAGAACAGGCCCATCATTTTTCATCATGCCCCGAGAGCCCAGCTGCTCCATGGCATTCTATCTTCCGATACCCGGAACACCCACAACCACCTTACCATGGAATTGTTCTAGGTATCCCCATCAAACTTGTTATCCGTACCTAAAACCAAGGTATGCCAAGTGTAACAGGTCCACAAATATGTCTCCCATTTGGGGCAAATGCCACCATAACACCACAAGCACAACAGGCTGTACAAATAAAGGATGGAATAAAACATATTCTTTTATTTGGAAGCCAAAAAGCATTACATGTTGTGGTACCACGTCGCTCTCAAAAAAGAAAAACAAAAAGAAAGAAAACAGAAACAATAGAAGAAAAGGCCGATTATGGTTCGGCATTACACAACTCCAGGAGGCGGTTTCTCACTAAGGTGGTCCCCCGCCCAAGCCGCTGTCTAGCTCGGCGCTCAGCCTCCTGGGACAACCGTTTCGCATCATCCAAGTGCATATATGCTCGCCAGTCGTCTTCCAACTTCTTCAGGGAAATTTCCAGGTCAGCCGAAGCTTGATTAACTCTATCAGCCTCTTGGATAATTAGCCCCCTGTCGATGCGAGCAGCCTCGAGCTCAGACTCAACGAAAGCTAACTTCCTCTGAAGCTCAAGGATCTGCTCCCGCGTGTCAGTGATCCCGCAGGAGGCAGTCGCTTCCCGAGCCGTAACATCTTCACTCTCGTAGCTCAATTGATTATATCGATCAGACAGATCGCGGAGGTCCTTCAGTATGGCCGGCCTGGTTTTATCCCGAGCGGCCCTTGCCTTCTCTATAGCAGCTGTGAGGGAACCGTGCTCCTGATCTATAGTAGTAGGCAGATCAGCCTACCGTAATACCTGAAACTGGTCCACCAGCTGATCAGTCTCCAGTAATTTCGTCTCCAGAAGTACAGCCACCCCTGTCCCACCGGAAAGGGCCTTAAGGATATCAATTTGACCCTGGGTGCATTACCGGGCCAAGACGAAAGAGGTCCCTCTGTCCACAGCAGCCTCTATCCCCCTTTTCAAGTGACGATAAAGGATGTCGACCACGTCCTGTAACGCTTCGTCCAGGACCTCTGTAGGGGATGGCATCAGAGGAAGCATGGCCGGCAACATCGAAGGAGTTGTGCTAGAACTTGCCACCAAGGGGACAAATTCCGAGCAGAACGATGCACGGATAGCGGCTAACTCTTCCTCTGCCACCCGAAGAGCCTGGACACTTGGCAGGACAGAGAGATCGACACTCGTATAAAAACTTACGATATAAAAACTTACAGGGAAGACGCAAGGACCATCGTCCCCCTGCCCCGGCTGTCCCATCACCTGACTTACCGAACTCAAGCCCGCGGGAGGCCAATCAAGACGAGCCGGAAGGGGAAGGGGTACGCTTCTCTCTGCCAGTGCCCCTTCGGTAGAGTCTGTCCCAACAATGGCCATCATCGACATTGAAGAGGCAGGACCTGCATATCCATGAGAACAATCAGTTGACGTGACCCGAAGGATGTGATGATAGAGCCGATAGGCCTCCTCACAAGTTAAGATTCGGCTTATCTTACCAAGGAAGGAGCATGGAGGTTGCAGCTCGCTCGCAGCTGGCATAGTCTCCTCCCCCGCGATCTCCAAGTTAAATTCGGCTGGCTCCTTTGTCCCGGGCACCTCGAAGGGAGAGACAACTCGATCAGCATTATCTTGATAGAATTCAGCAATTTCAGGAGCAGGCTCATCGGAGCCCCCGTCATTCCGAGCCACGACCTCGACAACTTGAAATTCCTCTTCTTCTGACACCTACAAGAGGGAAGGAAGATGATTAAAATCAAA
>JANAVB010029449.1:0-77582 GCA_029216955.1 Iris pallida | reverse complement strand
CAAGCAAGCTATACTAGGCAGCAATCACATTCAGCAAGGAATCGAAGTAATGAGGCATAAGAAGACTTATCCTCACGAGTCAACAGTCGGGATATCGCGATCGATATCATCCTCACGCTCCCACGTGACTCCCCCAAAGAGTGATGACCCAAAACTCAGACTAACTTGATAGTCTTGTTCTTGAGGATCTTCGCTCTCCGGTCCAATATAGACACGGGCCTTCCTCATACGAAAGGTTGGTACCAACAACCAATTCCGAATGATCCAGGATGTGGCTCGGGTCGGTATATACCGTCGTAATTGGGATACATGGAACACGTCATGCATCTCTTAGCGACGACGGAAGAGCGAGACGATAGGATACATCTCCTACTCGCTCCAGAATGTCGAACGGTCCTATATACCTAGGACTAAGCTTTCCCCCGGACGCCGAAACGAATGACGCCACGGTTAGGTGAATCCTCAGGAATACATGATCGCCGACCAAAAACTCGAGAGGGCGCCGATGAGAATCGGCCCAATGATGCTGGCGATCTTGGGCAATTCGAAGATGATCTCTGACCCTTCTGACCACTTCAACTGTCTGGGCAATCATTTCTGGACCGAGCATCTGTCTCTCTCCACATCATCCCAGGCTAGAGGGGATCTGCACTTCCTACCATACAGTGCCTCGAATGGTGCCATCTGGATACTGGCCTGGAAACTGTTGTTGTACGAGAATTCTACCAGGTGCAGGTGATCTTCCTATGAACCACCGAAGTCGAGTGTACAGGACCGCACAATGTCTTCAAGAGTCTGGATCGTGACTCCGACTGGCCATCTGTCTGCGGGTGATATGCTGAACTGAACTGGAGATGAGTTCCCAAACTCTCTTGCAAGCTACGCCAAAAGTACGACGTAAATCTTGAATCTCGGTCCGAGGTAATACTGACTGGCATACCATACAATCTGACAATCTGCCTGAGGTACATCTCTGCTAGCTGAGCCGTCGACTGACCAACTCTGAATGGAAGAAAGTGAGCCACTTTCGTGAGCCGATCAACTATAACCCAGATAGCATCTCTACCAGCTGGGATCTAGGTAATCCAGTCACGAAATCCATGGTCACATGCTCCCACTTCCATTCTGGAATCGGCAAGGGCTGAAGAAGTCCAGCCGATCTCTGATGTTCGGCTTTAACTTGTTGGCAAACCAAACACCGAAAGACAAACCGAGCTATCTCCCGCTTCATGCCATTCCACCAGAAGTGCTGACGGATATCATGGTACATCTTCATACTGTCGGGATGGATGGAATACTGCGAACTGTGCGCTTCTGACATCATCTCCTATCGGATATCTCCGCTGGGTACACAAAGACGCTTACCATGTCGAAGTGTACCATCCTTATGAATGCATAACTCTGATCTTCTTCCTGCTCATACTCTGCTCTGAGTCGCTGAAGCTTGGAATCTGCCGTGCGCCATCCAGATCCTCTCGACTATAGTGGACTGAACTTTCATATTGGCCATCAAGGCCATACTGGAAGGGGAAGAACTTCAATACCCATCTTTTGAAGATCTGCTAACAGCTCTGGTTGCGCTAAGATAAAAATAAACTCCTGCTCTCTTGCTCAATGCATTCGTAACAACATTGGCCTTCCCAGGATGATACAGGTTGACATCATAATCCACAAGAAGCTCCAGCCACCTTCTCTGACGCATGTTAAGATCCTTCTGGGTAAAAACTTACTTCAGGCTCTTGTGGTGGTGAAAAAATCTACCCTGTCTCCATACAAGTAGTGTCTCCACAACTTAAGTGCAAACACCACTGCATCCAGCTCCAAGTCATGGATTGGGTAATTCGCTCATGATCACAAGTTGTCGTGACGTATAAGCTATTACTTTCCCATGCTGTATCAGAACACATCCTAACTTCTGCCTGAAGCATCACAGTACACTGAGAATCCTCCGGTCCCATCTGGAAGCGCGACAATGGGAGCCGTCATCAGGCCTCGCTTCAACTTCTCAAAAGAATCCTGGCACTCTGTGTCCAAGCAAACTGTACCTCCTTGGGGTCAACTGCGTCAATGGTGCCAAAATCCGAGCAAAATCTGAAATAAACCGCCGGTAGTAGCCGGCCAATCCAAGAAAACTGCGAACCTCTGCAACGGTGCTAAGCACTGGCCATGACTCAATAGCCACAATCTTCTGGGGATCCACTTCTACTTCTCCTCTGGTGATGATATGACCCAAGTACGAAATGCGATCGAGCCAGAACTCGCATTTACTGAACTTGGCAGATAACTGGTGCTCCCTGAGAATCTGAAGAACCACACGAGATGCTGCTCATGCTCGCCTCACTCTTGCTGTAGACCAGGATGCCGTCCAAGAACACAATCACAAACTGATCCAAATAAGGCATAAAGATGCGATTCATGGTCCATGAATACTTGTCACGACCCGATACCCAAATTGTTGGCCGGCCGAGCCATGTCCAGCCTACGCTTGGTTAAAGCGCAGTAAGCTGTTCTAGAATAAACAATAAGGATCTAAGCAGCTAACAGTTCTAAAATCACATTTAAGGTTCATCACAACACAGCATCTATAAGCGAAGGTAACATAAGCACAGACTTAATAATACACTTCCAAGTATCTAACTGGAGACAAAATCCAGTATCCAAATATGAGTACAGACCAAAGTCTAAGTCTCAAAATACATGAAAGAAATATCTAAGCAAGGTTCCCCGCTGGGGCCTCTTCTGGAGCTAAGGCCAGGTCCTCAAAAGCAGTGCCATAATATGAATCACATAGCATTTCCTCCTCAGAAAGGATACCTACAACGTTATCCTGTCAGGACGGGAGCAAGTACAACCTCTACAACTAAAATACTGAACATATAATGAAAGAGATGTACAACAAGAAACATGGTGTGATAAATCTATAAAACAGAAATACTTGGGAATATGGCCTCATGGTACAATTGGGATCACAGTATCATGGTAACATAGGGACATGGCATATCATGGTTTAATTGGTTCTTTTAGAAATGACAACATATAGTTTAAAAGTTTAAAACTGTAGTATGTACGTGAATCGGTCAATAGGTAATCAGGATGTACAGCGGCACATATCAAGTTTTTTGGCATGCACATACGTGCACGAACGGCATCGGTGTATATCCATACACAAACGTGAGATCAGAACCTACGGCAAGGTTACATATAATGTCGCCGAGCACGGTAAATACTACGGAGAAGGGGACATGTTCACGTACAATACTAACAGTTTCCCCTTAACCCCTTATTTAAACATGTGAGAGATATGAGAACAGTAAAAACATGTGGGAGATACTGGGAGGAGTATAAGCATGGCAGGTACTGAAAGTAATACAACATGTGAAGACATAACTTGCTACCTCAAGGATCAGTATTTTAATAGGGTTAATACATGTTCTAGCATTAAAAGACAGTAAATGAGTGTGTAGATGTACTTGCCTCGAGCAAAGCAAGAATACTAGTACGAAGATATAGATGTCCGGTATCCTGTCAATAATGATATACAAACTCAGTTCTAAGCTATGTTCAATATTACACTAGTGGTGTGACACGACTCCTAACTGGATACTAGCCAAGTGGAAACCTAGCATAAAAGTTCCATGTGGGGTGACACTATACCAAACTAATTTCCTAGGGTCTTTACACTAGTGTAGGGGGGTGGTCCAATACTACAATAACTCAAACAATACAAAAAGTTACAAGTCGTAATTAATCAATAAATAAATCAACTGTACATTGTGTTCCAATAATTTTTGAGATAGACAAAAAGTCTAGTTTTACTTAAAGTAAAGTATCAAAGTGATCCTTGTTAATCATAGAAATTATACTAATTTTTTTGGAATTTATAAACCTTCATAAACATTTATTAAAAACTAACAAACATAGGTATCCTGAAAATGAGCTCTGTTTTCCTATTTTTATAAAATACCAAAAGTACTTAATAAATGCTGAAAAAATTATAATAAATTAGCTAAATTAACATAGTATTTAAATAATTTTTTCAGAATTTTTACAGTACTTAAAATATGTAAAAAAAATACAAAACAGCCTAACCGGATTATCCGGCGAATTACAGCGGATTACCGGCGGATTTTCCGTTCTCACAGCAAGTTTTGTGGTGAAAGTTCGGATTTACCGACGGATTTTCGCGGATTTCCGACGGATTTTCCGAACCGTCGCAGAAAGTTGATTTTTTGAACTCAAAACTTGTTTCGGCCATAAAAACTTCGTTTTAAATCGAAATTCGGACTTTCAAAAGTCAAAATTGAATAGAAATGAATTTTCTATAACTTGGAAGTATTAGTTTTCACAAATCAAAACATTTGATAGATCAAAACCTCAAAATACTCGAAAATCATATCTAGAAACTCAGATCTACGCAATACTGTCGATCAAAACCAAAATGCTATATACTAAACATGTTAACAATTTAAAGAAGCAAATTATAGGCCAATAAAACTTTAGTTTCCATGGAAAACAAAAATAAAGCATGGTCATGCCACTTTTGAGCAAGATACACTTGCCTAGGTTAAGCTCCAAGCCTAATCTTCTACTCCACCACCAAGAGGGGTACGAAACCACACTCTAGACCTCAAGGCCAAGCTCTTGGCAGGCTCCAAGAGAGAAGAGAAGAAGAAATAAAGAAGAGAGAGTGAAGAGAATGAAAAGAGAGAGGAGAGAGAAAGTAAAAGGGTATATAGAAGGGGAATTAATCTTAGCCGTTGGATCGTGATCCATGTAAAATCTAAGTCAATCCTAACCATTCAAACAAAACCAAATATCCAATGGGTAATAGGGTGCATCTACACTATTCATGAAAATATCTTAAACACTATTTACGAAAATATCTAAACACTATTCACAAAAATATCCGAAACACTATTCATGAAAATATCTGAAATCAAAATATCTAAAATATAGAAAATTGTCTGGACGGTATGCCGTCGGTATACTGGCGGTATGCCGGCCAAGAAAAAATCTATAAGTTAGGAAACATTTTTAAAGCATTACGAAATCAAGAAAATACGAAATACACTACAAAATACGTATCCGTATATAAATACCGATACTGTGAGAAAATATTTTATTCAGAAAAATAAAAATAAACCCTGAAATTCAGGGGGCTTACATCCTACCTACCTTACAAAAATTTCGTCCTCGAAATTAAAAATCACCCAATAGGTCAAACTATAACATGTAGCTGCTCTGGCTACGATACTCAATCTGCTACCCTTGTAATCATCTCTTACGTTTCTCTTTACAATCTTTTTGGTTCAGGTTCAACAAAGTCCTTCTATCATAAACTACGTCATATATCCTTTAGAATCTTCCATACTAACATGGAACATTTATGTATACCCTAAACTATAGGTCATTTTCTGGGTATGTTTATAAGCCTACAATGCTTAATCATCAACCATATTTCAACCTCAATTGCAAAATACTTGATTTCTTTATCATATCCTAAGTGTCCTTATTATATCAATCCACAGGCCTTTTGCATTATTTATCGTCAGTCCTTTTCTACAGTTTTCCTTGAAATCGTACGTTCAATTCTTATCCTTGGCGTAGAGCCTTCTTCTTTTTACTCAACAAGTCCTCCGAATATAATTCTCGATTTAAAACTTCTGATTTATTAATTACCAATGTACATATGTCTTTGCCTCGTTCTTTGTCGTTTTAACTGATATCTTCCCGATCTCGTACGCAATATGATAACTCATTCTAACTTATTCTATCATTCCACATATCGATCTACCCTCTAATCACATGTAATTACTTATAGATAACCAATAATTACTTGGTCATCAAAGTCCTACGAATGCTCAAACCTCAAACTCTAAGCACAAGATTTTTAATCCTCAACATAGTCATAACAATATACTATCTCATTATTCCATCTCGGATACCCTATCATCAAGTCATAATCAATACAATCGTTCTTAATGGTTTCCAAGTCTACTACTGTCAGTCACCCATACTTGTCCTATAAGCTTAATCTAACCAATCCCTAGGAAAAGTATTTATCACAAACACACAATACATTTATAGTTATACTACAAATCAGTTAACAAGGTTTGGCTATTTCGGTCGCCTATGAAGTAGAAGGTAACAAGGCCTAAGACTGGGTCAAGCAATCCATAACAGTGTCCAAACAAGTTAAAGGGTCAAGTAAGACGGGAAAGTTTATTGGAATACTCCAAGAATGGTACGAAGACATGGGATACATAACGAGAAGAATTACTAAGAGGTTAACGAAGAAGAGTTTAGTCAAGTCATAGGAAAAAATGGAACAAAAATAATTATTTCCAAAAAGATAACATGAAAGCAATCATGTTGGAGAGTCCTAAGAACCTATAATCCTAGTTGTAGATGTAGATAGGACAGAGTTAAGCAAGACGGAAAAGAATGATAATAAGAATTTATTCTTGCTCATTCGGTTATAACAAAGTGAACCAAGTTAAGATACGATCTGATAACCATACACGTCTTCCTGAAATCATGTTGCCAGAATTTTTGCCACACCAGTAAGCTTAGATGCAACAAACGATAGAGTCAAAACTAAGGTATACATCTTCTAATCATGATATCTAGAATCCTCGCCATGCCAACCAGTATGGCTGCGAGAAAATCTAAATTCTATGAATAGGATAGTATATCCAAAATCAGGCTCTATGTTTTTGTCATACCAGCTAATATGGCTGCGATAAATTCTAAACTTCATAACTAAAGCAGACATTTACCTTATCAGGATATATAACAATTTAATCCACAAAATTTATCACGATGCAAGATCAACGTCAACAACAAAAATCAGAAATTACATTCAATAACGAATTTAAGGAAGAACAAATAGAAATAAGTAAAACAGATTTCTAGATAAGATTAGAGTGAGATCCTCAGGGGTCATCCCAAGGGTACAAACTTGGTCTAAATTGATCCACTGAAATACAAACAAGAGACTAAATACAGTTAACGGTCCTATGCTGTGACGAGTTCTCCTATGTTGCAATCTTAGCATTCCTCTAGGTGTTCTAATATTATTTCTAGTATTATCAAGTTGTCCTAGATCCTAATTGCAGGCATGTTTGGTACAATAACGTAACCAAACAACTTAAGTCTGGACCTGCATGGGCCACCAAAAAAATATGTACGACCCGATACCCAAATTGTTGGGCCGGGTCGAGCCATGTCCAGCCTACGCTTGGTTAAAGTGCAGTAAGCTGTTCTAGAATAAACAATAAAGGATAAGCAGCTAACAGTTCTAAAATCACATTTAAGGTTCATCACAACACAGCATCTATAAGCGAAGGTAACATAAGCACAAACTTAATAATACACTTCCAAGTATCTAACTGGAGACAAAGTCCAGTATCCAAATATGAGTACAGACCAAAGTCTAAGTCTCAAAATACATGAAAGAAATATCTAAGCAAGGTTCCCCGCTGGGGCCTCTTCTGGAGCTAAGGCCAGGTCCTCAAAAGCAGTGCCTTAATATGAATCACATAGCATTTCCTCCTCAGAAAGGATACCTACAACGTTATCCTGTCAGGACGGGAGCAAGGACAACCTCTACAACTAAATACTGAACATATAATGAAAGAGACGTACAACAAGAAACATGGTGTGATAAATCTATAAAACAAAAATACTTAGGAATATGGCCTCATGGTACAACTGGGATCACAGTATCATGGTAACATAGGGAACATGGCATATCATGGTTTAATTGGTTCTTTTTAGAAATGACAACATATAGTTTAAAAGTTTAAAACTGTAGTATGTACGTGAATCGGTCAATAGGTAATCAGGATGTACAGCGGCACATATCAAGTTTTTCTGGCATGCACATACGTGCACGAACAGCATCGGTGTATATCCATACACAAACGTGAGATCAGAACCTACGGCAAGGTTACATATAGAATGTCGCCGAGCGCGGTAAATACATACGGAGAAGGGGGTCATGTTCACGTACAATACTAACAGTTTTCCCTTAACCCGTTATTTAAACATGTGAGAGATATGAGAACAGAAAAACATGTGGGAGATACTAGGAGCAGTATAAGCATGACAGGTACTGAAAGTAATACAACATGTGAAGACATAACTTGCTACCTCAAGGATCAGTATTTTAATAGGGTTAATACATGTTCTAGCATTAAAAGACAGTAAATGAGTGTGTAGATGTACTTGCCTCGAGCAAAGCAAGAATACTAGTACGAAGATATAGATGTCCGGTATCCTGTCAATAATGATATACAAACTCAGTTCTAAGCTATGTTCAATATTACACTAGTGGTGTGACACGACTCCTAACTGGATGCTAGCCAAGTGGGAACCTAGCATAAAAGTTCCATGTGGGGTGACACTATATCCAAACTAATTTTCTATGGTCTTTACACTAGTGTAGGGGGGTGGTCCAATACTACAATAACTCAAAACAATACAAAAAGTCACAAGTCATAATTAATCAATAAATAAATCAACTGTACATTGTGTTCCAATAATTTTTGAGATTGACAAAAAGTCTAGTTTTACTTAAAGTAAAGTATCAAAGTGATCCTTGTTAATCATAGAAATTTATACTAATTTTTCTGGAATTTATAAACCTTCATAAACATTTATTAAAAACTAACAAACATACGTATCCTGAAAATGAGCTCTGTTTTCCTATTTTTATAAAATACCAAAAGTACTTATTAAATGCTGAAAAATTATAATAAATTAGCTAAATTAACATAGTATTTAAATACAATTTTTCCAGAATTTTTACAGCACTTAAAATATGTAAAAAATACAAAACAGCCTAACCGGATTATCCGGCGGATTACAGCGGATTACCGGCGGATTTTCCGTTCCGTCACAGCAAGTTTTGTGGGTGAAAGTTCGGATTTTCCGACGGATTTCCGTGGATTTCCGACGGATTTTCCGAACCGTCGCAGAAAGTTGATTTTTTGAACTCAAAACTTGTTTCGGCTATAAAAACATCGTTTTAAATCGAAATTCGGACTTTCAAAAGTCAAAATTGAATAGAATTGAATTTCCTACAACATAGAAGTATTAGTTTTCACAAATCAAAACATTTGATAGATCAAAACCTCAAAATACTCAAAAATCATATCTAGAAACTCAGATCTACGCAATACTGTCTATCAAAACCAAAAGTGCTATATACTAAACATGTTAACAATTTAAAGAAGCAAATTATAGGCCAATAAAACTTTGTTTCCATGGAAAATAAAATAAAGCATGGTCATGCCACTTTTGAGCAAGATACACTTGCCTAGGTTAAGCTCCAAGCCAAATCTTCTACTCCACCACCAAGAGGGGTACGAAACCACACTCTAGACCTCAAGGCCAAGCTCTTGGCAAGCTCCAAGGAAGAGAGAAGGGAAGAAGAAATGAAGAGAGAGTAAAGAGAATGAAAAGAGAGAGGAGAGAGAAAGTAAAAGGGTATATATAGAAGGGAGAATTAATCTTAGCCGTTGGATCGTGATCCATGTGAAAATCTAAGTCAATCCTAACCATTCAAACACCAAATATCCAATGGGTAATAGGGTGCATCTACACTATTCATGAAAATAACTTAAACACTATTCACGAAAATATCTAAACATTATTCACAAAAATATCCGAAACACTATTCATGAAAATATCTGAAATCGAAAATATCTAAAATGTAGAAAATCTGTCTGGAATGTATACCGTCGGTATACTGGCGGTATGCCGGCCAAGAAAAAATCTATAAGTTAGGAAACATTTTTAAAGCATTACAAAAATCAAGAAAATACGAAATACACTACAAAATATGTATCCGTATATAAATATCGATACTGTGAGAAAATATTTTATTCAGAAAAATAAAAATAAACCCTAAAATTTAGGGGGCTTACAATACTGCCGACGCATTGGTCGCTCCAAAAGGCATAACAAGGAACTCCCAATGCCCATATCTCGATCTAAAAGCTGTCTTCGGGATGTCCTGCTCTCTGACCCTGATCTGGTGATACCCTGAGCGTAAGTCAATCTTCGAGAAGCCCCCTTGAGTTGATCAAACAAGTCATCTATCCTCGGAAGAGGGTATCTGTTCTTGATTGTCACTGAGTTCAAGGTAGGGGTGCAACTCGGGCGGGTTGGGTCGGGTTTGAGGTCCACCCGAGCCCAACCCGATAGATCATAAGCCTAGCCCAAGCCCAAGCCCGACCCGACTTCGGGTTCAACATATGAAGCCCAAGACCAAGTCCGGAGGATCGGATTGGGCTCGGGTTGGGTCGGGTCCATCGGGTTTATCGGACTCTAATATGATATTTGAAATAATTTTAAACAAGAGTAATATTAAATGCATAATCAAATAGCAATCAAGCCTCAATCATTACAAAATAAAACTGAAATGAGATTTAGGAGAAAGAATTGAAGAGTTCGGGTGAAAAACTTTATAGTTCAAATTTTTTATTTAAGTAATATGAAATAATATATATATATATATAAATTATATGTATGTCGGGTTTCGGGTTCTTTGGGTTACCCAACACATAACCCAAGCCCAACCCGATTTTTGATCGGGTTCAAATATTTTAATTCGAGCCCAAACCCGAACCCGAATATCTTCAACCCTAACCCAACCCATTAACAGGTTTACCCGATCGGGTTCGGGTTTAGTCCGCCCGAGTTGTACCCCTAGTTCAAGGTACGATAATCAACACATAACCTGGATGTACCATCCTTCTTTTTCACAGGAAGCATCGGGGCTCCCAAAGGCGATCCACTAGCACGAATGAATCTCTTGGTTCTGAGTTCTTCAATCAACTTGTACAATATCTCCAACTCTGACGGCGCCATCCTGTAGACTCTCTCTAATACTGGGGCTGTCCCGGGAATCAAGTCTATAGTGAACTCGATCTCCCACTCTGGAGGCCCGGGAATCAAGTCCATAGTGAACTCGATCTTCCGCTCTGGAGGCATACCTGGAAGTTCCTCTGGAAAAACATCTGGAAACTCATCCACTATCCTGGGCAACTGAACTGCCGCTACTGCCCGCAATACTGGAGGAGAAGGCTCAACCGCTCCTCTGGAAAAGGAAAACTCTGGCTCGCCTGGAATGCTAAAAACAACCCTACCAATGTGGCAGTCTATTCTAGCATACTGGTTCCTCAACCAATCCATCCCTAAGACCACATCATAATTGGCCATCGGGAACTCTATCAATCTAGCGGGGAACTCTCTACCGCTAACTACGATCCGACACGAGGAAAACACTCTATCTACTCCCACCAGTCCGTTACCAGTAAGTATATTAAGCCTTACTGATAATGACACAGGCTCTAATCCTACCCGTGTCGCAAATCGTGGAGACATAAAAGAATGCGATGCACCAGAATCAAATAAAGCTGAAGCTGGAAAGGAGTTGACGAGAATAGTACCTGCCACTACCTCTCCTAGTGCCAATCCTTCCTCCACGGTCATCACCATAGCCTGACCGTACCCTCGGGGTGCTGGTCCCCTCTGCTGGAATCCTCGCTGCCTATTTTGACTCTCCTGGGCTTGAACATACTGCTGGGGGTTCTGCTGCTGGAATACCTGGGACTGAGGCGGCAAGGGCCTCGGCAAGGGATACTGCTGCTGCTGGACCGGAGCTGGTCCTCTCACCGAAGAGCTAGAAATGTTGGACGATGATGAACCACCCCTATTCGGGCAGGATCCAACCCTATGGTCTGGTGCTCCACAAGCCAGGCACAATCCTTGCGCCCTGCGACATTCTGCCACTATATGGCCTGGCTTCCCACAATGAGAACATCCCACTGCGGAAGTCTGCTTCTGCTTCTGCTGCTGCTGCTGAGGGTACGTCAGGATGGAATGCTGAACCAACGTTACTGAGGCCGCCCGCCTCGGAGCTCCAATAGTCAAAGTCCTGGCTGCCGGGGCTGGTGCTGAAGACTGATTCATCTGGCCGTGAGATCTCTTCCGACCTCCGGTCCTATCCACAATCCTCTGGGAGGTATACTCATGCGTCCGGGCTACTCTCAAGACTGCATCAGTCTGATGCTCAAACTGCTCAACTGCCAACAAGATCTCTAGGTGAAGTCCCTGCTAGAACCGCTGGGCTCTATCATACTCGGTTGCCACCAAAGTAGGAGCAAACCGACTGAGTCTCGAAAACTCGGCCGCATATCCATCGACCGTCCTGCCTCCTTGCTTCAGATTGGTAAACCTCGTCTGCAGATCATACCGAGCCACAGCATCGAAATACTTGGTCTGGAATCTCTCTCTGAATACTGTTCAAGCAATGGGTGCTGCTAATCCAACGGCTTGTGCTGTCCACCAGCTGCGGGCAAGATCTAACAACTGCAGGCACACAACGGCCACCTTCTCGTTCTCTGGGGTCCTGGCTGCTTCTAGAATCACCTCTGTGTCCTGAAGCCATGCATCTGCTGCGATAGCATCTTTACTACCGTCGAAGAATGGAGGGTTCAAGCACTTGAAGCTGTTGACCGCGCTGTTACCCTGATGACCTCCTCTGGTCAGAGCATCCATCACTGCCTGGTGCAAGGCATCTCCACGACGATCTTGAGAAGCTATCAAGGTCCTGACGAGTCCTACTAAAGTGCCATCATCAGGCTCGGCAGGGTGAACTGGCTGGACGGTGGCTCTCCATCAGAAGACACGACTCTGGAGGCTACTCCGGAATGCTGGGCTTGATCTCTGGGTTGCTGCTGGTCCGCGGGAGGTGCTCCGCCTTGCTGGTCGGTAGGACCACGAACAATGTCGCTGAAGAAGACGACATAGGAAACAATAAGGAAGGACCAGGACAGATCAACGATACAAGCATATGATCAGGACAAGAATCCAGGGATTCAGATGATACGAGCAGAGATCAAAAGCGGATACTGATTGAGACATCTATTCGGTAAACCCTCACATATCTTGATTTACAGGACCTGCATGGGCCACCACTTAAACCATGTCACGCCCCAGAACCAGAATACTAGAGAGCGGGGGCAGACATAGCCAGCTACGTATATGAAATGGAATCCATCCGGTCACGGCTGTCTAGATACATGAGGGTTTATCTACAAGCCAACAGTCTCTTAAGGTCATGAACAAGCCTAGTGTCTCAATCACAAGCAAGTGAGTAAAAGGTTACAAGAAGTATGATCATTAAATATACAATAGTAAGGCGTCCCAAACATTACATATTCAGCTGATCATGAAGCTAGTCGTTACAAAATGTTAGGACTAGCAATAGTTTAGTCATACATGATCAACCCTAGGATCTATCAATCATGTTACAGCCCGTAGGCAGACAGTAAGTAAAGTGCAATCGAGCTAAACAGGTGCTCGTCGGCTAAACGCCTCAAAAGAATATTTTTACAATAAAGTGGAAGATCAAAAATAAATCCACTCGTTGCCAGGGTTCCGTCTAGTGGCCACCATCTGGCTGGAAGGTCGGTAGATCCTCCGGAGCTGCTCCAAAATCTGGCCATACAAAACCAGCTGGGTCAGACCCCAGAAAGAGCAAGTGCCACAAAGGAAGCTTTTAGGAACTAAAACCAGCAATCAGCACAAGATATAAATAAAAGTAAGAACTGGAAATAAAGAAAATACATCAGGATGATATACGACGAGATAACCATGGAACTATTCAGATAACCAGGTTACAACCCGTAAACCAAACAAGGACCGGGGTTGTAATCCTTCGTCTGAACAGAACTTGGAATTCTCAACATTTATCGGTAAAATAAATACAAGCATTCTGGTCATTCAATAATCTGGAACAGGATCAGGGCAAGACTAGACTGGTTAGACTCCATCCAATCACTTCACGGCCAAGCAAGAATTACGGCTTGATACTTTAACTAACTAGGGTTGTCATAAGCCTAATTAGTAACAAGATGCAGTGAGATTTTTCCACAGCCACAAGCCCTGCAGACCATCCAGGTTACCCGGGTTGAAAGATTAGAGTTGAATTCAGGTGGGTCCATCGTCCAGAAAATGAATGTACCCTTAGGTAGCTTGAAGGGTACAACACATGACAGTCCTGGAAATGTGCCCTACTCGACGGCAGGCTACAGATCCCAAGGCGTGCCCAGGTAACGGGATTGCCTGTAGCTGGGAAATCTCGTCATGACTAATGTATTAACCTAGTTATTAGCCTTAGTCCATTTTAGTAGGTACTCCTGACTGTGGTACTCAGGAGTCCCCTCCTAGACATGATGCAAGACAGGACTGGATTATTTGTACAAGCACAATTGCCCACGGTGTCCAGGATTAATTATACAAGTCATGTCATGTCAGGTAGCCGTCGCAACAGCTTATCAGATATATCATGTCAGGTTATCATGTCAAGTGTACTAGTCAGGAGTGCGCCACGACGGGCCACTATCCGGTCGTGTCAGGTTACTTGTCAAGAGTGCACCACTACGGGTCACTATCAGGTCGTGCTCCATTATCAATTCCAAACATATCAAATGAATTTATGATTTTCAAGTTCAGGATAAAGGGCGTAAGGATATAAAATGGACGTTAAATATCTAATATATCAATATGCAGGGCTATAGAAGAGTCATGCGGCTAAGGCACATGCGGCCAGGATGGATCTCATGCTGCTGGGAAGGGAACAGCCCATACGGCTGGATGGTATCCGGCGCATGCGGCTGATAAGGGAAAAGCCCATGCGGCTAAGAAGGAGTTCAGGTCCATGCGGCTGGAAAGTGTAGTATCATGCGGCTGGGTATAGAAGGAGGCGCATGCGGCTTATAGAAGCCCATGCGGCTGGGTCAACATGGCTGCTTATGCGGCAGGGAGTGAAGGGTACATATGCGGCTGATAAGGGACTCAACCTCATGCGGCCAAGAGAAGGGCAAGACATATACAGCTCAATTAGGTGAGCGCATGCGGCCCGGGTCACTAGAACCCTTGCGGCCAAGACAAGAGGGGCGCATGCGGCTCAGGGGGATGAGGGCGTATACGGTTCAGTAGAAGCCCATACGGCTCAGGAAATAAAGGATGCATATGCGGCTGGGATTAATCAGGGTCACCCGGATTAAGAAGTCTATACGGCTGGGTCTGGGGGTTCTCATGTGGCTCGAAGTTTAGGGCCTATGCGGTCCGCAAGTGCTAGAGTTCATGCGGCTCAAGGAGATGGGCACATATGCGATCGATGGGGAATGAGCCCATGCGGCTCAGGAAGTGAGATCCAGCCTATGCGGCTGAGAGTCTCATGCGGCCGAATCACTTGTCGCATGAATTATCATGCGGTCAAGTCAAGTCTAAGCACAGTTCATCTTCTCTAAATTTCTGAGAGGAAGAACACCATGAGAGCCAAGTTCTCAAGCTCCACAACTCCATCATCCGGTGCCCAAATCCGAACTTCCATAGGTCAAAATAGGGTAGAACGAGATTCTCTACAACAAAGAACCATCAAAACTCAGAAATTAACAGGATTAAGTAGATCAAAACCCATGAAATCCGAAAATAAGGTAAATATAGATCTACAAGAATCTAGCCATGGAAAGTGAAAATGCCAAGTACTAAAGTTAGAATGTAGTAAGGAAGAGAATGAAGTAATAAAATTGGAGTTCCTCCATGAAGCAAGTTGCACTTGCCTAGACCTCTCTCTTCTCTTTCTGGTAGGTAAGGAAGTAAATGAGGAAGAAGAAGATGATAAATGAAGAGAGAGAAAGGAGAAGGGGGTAATAAATATGAATGGTGGTGGTAGGTAGGGGGTTCATCCATGGGTTCATCATAAACCAATAGCAAATCCCAAACCGAACCAAGTCAACCCAAACCAAGAATAAACTAAGCCCAGGGAAGAAATTAAGCAAGGAAATCATGCAATACAAGAATAAATACGTACACGTATTCCAGAAATACGTAATACGAACCACAGGCGTTATAATTTTGTACGACTAGCTTCATGATCATCCAAATATGTAATGTATGGGACGCCTTACTATTGTATATTTGGTGCTCTAACATTTTGTAACTGTTATTACTTGCTTAAGATTGAGACAACAGGTTTGTTCATGACCTTAAGAATGGCTTGTCGTTAAACCCTCATGTATCTTGACAGCCGTGACCGAATAGCGAGGTGGGTTGCACTTCAATATACATAGCTGGCTATGTAAGCCCCCGCTCTCCAGTATTCTGGTTCTGGGGCGTTACACTTTAACTCTTCCATCGGTGAAGGTCTCCTCCATATCTTTAGCTTTTGTATAATAGAGATATTAATAGCCTCAAAGTTTGGATACCTCTGGGTACTATTCTGATGTCTAATCTGTTGGAGCTTTTCCTTAACATGTAAAGAGAGCTTACTCTCAATACATTCCTAGTATTTAGTTCTACATTGGAAAGCACTATGAAGTGTATCTCAATATATACTTGGTGTGTTGTTGAGATATGCACATGGGGTGGTGACCCTAAGGAAGGAGCCATGGGGTAATTTTACTATGAGGTAAGGATAAGACTCCATGTTAAAGTATTAATACTTTTTGCTCTTGGAATTAATTTTCTTTGGAGCTAAGCCCGAGCGCAAGTGACATTTTTGTTAGCGCATTTTGTGCAGTTGGTGCATCGTGAGCGCATGTGCGAGCAGGTGGCGCGCAGTTGGCACGCACTGTGCTCCAGTTGGCTCAATCGTGTCTGTGGACGATTTGAACGATTACGAAATATTCTGGAGCAATTTTTTTCACGTCCTGAATGTTTCGTAGACTGGGCAGTTACTACATGCACCTATATATGGTTCTCTTCTCTCTCTCTCTCAGGAGTGTGCATTCATAATTTCCATACAAAATATTTCCAGAGTTAAGAGCCGAGAAGAGAGAAGCATAGGGAGCCCGCTCCATCCGAGGAGTCAGAAGAGCAGAGTGTTCCGAAGTTCTCCGTCGAACTTGCTGGTTCCTGGAAGCTGTTCGTGTGGGGCGAATCAAGTTTGAGCGCCAGTGATCATTCACCCCAATAGGCTGTTCTCTCATTCCGTCCATTTCATCTTCTGTATATCCGACTTTTATCTTATTCTGATCGAGTACAGTTCTGATCTAATCAGAAACTGTTAGTGAATATTCGTTACTGCTGCTACCAAAATCTTGTGTGCCTTCTTTGAAGTGTTACAATCGATTTCGTTTCAAAAAATCCTCCGGGATCTCTGTCGTTCACCTTCTTCGAAGTGTTGCATAAATCAGTTTTACATCAAAAAATAACGTCTTCGGACTAACAATCTCATAGCTTGATTTCATAAGATGGAAAACTTTCGTACTTCACTCATCGATCCTAACTTTCACAAGTTAGAGAAATTTGATGGAGAGCACTACCAAGTCTAGAAGAGGAAGGTTAGCCTCAACCTTCAGCTTGCGGAAGTTGAACACGTGCTTACTGAGGAAGAACCTAATATTCCAGAAACTGGGTTTGCAGCCGCAATTACTGCTGCTACTGTCACGACCTGCTCCCGAATAATCGGATATGAGTCAGACACGCCCAGCCTTCGTTGATGGACACGACGAAGTAAGCTGTACAATACTAAAGAAAACACCAAGTTACAATAATGTAAAGAAACACAGCTTTTATAACGTTCCCAAAATGATCAACAATATCCATCAAGTCTTTTTAATACAAAATCAGCCGGAGACAAATCCGGTCAAATAAAATAAAGATACAATAATGAATATCCAAACTAAAATCTCAGAAAATAAAATAAAATGAAAGCTGTAATATCCATTGCAATCACATGCTCCATATGGCCTCCCACTCACCTGCAACGTATCCTGTCAGGAAAAGAGCAAAGTAAAATCCTGACAAGACAATATACAATATAATCTGTAGTACAGAATACAAGGTGAAACCAGAATATCAGAAATGGAAGTAAAACTACGGTACCAGAAATGAAATATAAAACTGCAGGCAATGGACGACAATCAATATGCTAGACAATGAACACGGCTATCAATGTACAAGACAATGAACACGACAATCAATATGCAAGTGTGACAATTTAAAATATTAAACTAATGTATGACCGGCTTAGGAGCACAATCAATCAATGAGTCAATCAATTCTATAAGGTACGGCTTCATCGTACGTGAAGTGTACGATTAGGCTATCCACAATACCTATGTTGGGTGTGGTCACACAACAGCTAATATTTTCCAATACCCGCAATAACAATGACTCACAAGCAATGAACAATGTACAAGGCAATCGTGTGTATCTCATGTCCGATATGAGAACATGGCACAGAAATGTAAGACAGAAAAATAAAGTACAAGTCGAGTCAGTGTACTTGCCTCGGTTTGGTTGTACGAGAGTAGTACTGCATGGTTGTAAATTACCTGTTATATTTTGTACAATTTTGGTTAGGTTCTACAATATAAGTATCATCTAGCTAACTAGATATTTAACTAACTTGCTAAATTAAATAATTATGATTAACATTATTATTAACACATATTCTAGATAGCTATAAATAGACTATATAATTTAAATAATATGTTCAAAATATTTGTATGGAAACAATTAATTTAGTTTAAATTGAGAATAAACTATTTTTTTTAAAATAACAATGTCCAAATACTAGTAAAGATCTAGAAAAATAGTTTTTAGTGCAAAAATATGCTAACAATATTTTTAACCAAAATATATATCTATACACTAGATAAGAAGAAATATATACATATTTGGCCAACTAATTATGCAAATATAATAACTCCATAGTTATATATGTATAAATATTAGCATAATTTATAGCAAAAATTTAACTAACAAAACCTTTAGAAATTATGTACCATAGTTTTAATCAAAATCGTTACTAATGACATTCTAGCTATTTAACAAAACATTTAGCAAGATTACTAGAAAATATTTACTAGCTAAAGTCTATATTTAGAAATCTAGATATTAAAAATATTTGGAATAATAGAGTATATCATTAGAGCTAACTCCATAATAAATAACTATAAGAAAATCATATTTAAATTAGATAACAATTTAGATATCCAAAAATTTATTTTAAAATAGATACAAGCCCCTTGTGAGAAATATTTATTTATAATTATTAAACATACATAATAGATATCAATGAAATAGTGGATACAATTCCTTATTTATACATTACAATTTACAAACACCTATATCTAATTATACATTTATTACTAGCTAATATACTATATTTTAACAGGCTCATAACAGTATGCAATATTATACACATATAGTATGTAATGAGACACGACTCTTCCATTCGTGAAGGGTCAAGTATGACTATTCCATTCATGAAGGGTCAAGTAACACATGAAAAGAAGAGGGAGCACTTTAGAAGTACATTCTCGAGAGAGAGAGAGACTTGCTCTCCCTCTATTAAAAAAAAATCTCAGCCGACCACATGGATGGCCTCCCACGGGTCTCTTTTAACGGGACAACTTCTACGACACATTAATGTCAGCCCACTCTCATCCCACTCTCTACAATCACAGCCAACAATCCCACTCTTCTCATTAATTCTATTTCTTAATACTACTACTATTCCATTCTTCTAACTATTTCTTCTCCACTCTATTCACACTATAGCCGAAGACCATTTAAATCACTACATTATCTCTACACATACGGTCACCCATGTGACCCTTTAATTTATGAAGGGCTGGTAATAGCTAATAAAGCTTTGGTCAAAGAATATGCCTCGATTTGAGAGGTCACTCTTCAATTCTGCTCACGTGAACCACACTTCAATCAACCATCTTTCCTCCATTAGCACGGAAGGGCCACTCCATTAACACGGAAAGGCCATTCCTCACAGTTCCATTAACTCTTTATTCAAAACTTCAACCTAGCTCACGTGAACTGTCACGACCCGCACCCTAGAGTAAGGGCACGAGACGTGGGTACGTCCAGCCTACGTCGCAGTGTCGACGGTAGAACGCTGTCCTAGGTCACAACATCTAACAGTTGATGGTAAAAACAGTTATACTCCCCGAATGGTGGTGACATAACAGCATAAAACTCAATCACAGCTAAGGTAGAACAGGAATAAGATAGAATGATAATAGATGATAATATCCAGGAAAGAAACATCACAGCGATACAAATCCAGAATTCTAAGTGTCTATAATAAATACATATCCCAAATCTCTGAAATCCATATACTGTAATCCAAGTAAAGTAAAGACAATCTAGTCTAAAGGAGTGTCATCTACTGCTAGTGGATCCTGCTGCTGGTCCAAGTCCAGGCACTCGTCTAGTGTAGCACCGTAGTAGGTAGGGCAGAACGCCTCAGCCTCGTCCTCTGTAATATTTCAACAGGACCAGTCAGGACAGGAGCGAGCACAATACATCTCAACAAATCATAGCAGGTCAGGATATATAATCAGGCTAGAGAGTAAGATACAAGAAACTGAAGAATAATATGATAAACAGAAAAGACTGTAAATAAATAGCTACAGTATATAGAGAACTAACAGTGTTTAGTGATTCAGAGCACAAGATGGTTATGTAAACGGCACGATGTTGTACACGAGTAATCTACAGAGGTTGTACACGAGTAATCTACTGAATTGAATACATAACCACTTCTACTCCCCCGCCCCAATCAATACACAAGGATCTGGCTAGGTTATGTTATTGTACACGAAGGTCATGTGAATACATGATTATACACGATCCACACGTTTCGTACACGAATGTCACAAATACAAGGAGTACACGATGTTCACGATAAAGTACACGAACACGAAATACCCTATGTATCCGCTAAGGGGATAACATTGCCCAACAAGATCCATATAGTACTAATCATGTAAGGTAATCTAAAGCAGGAAATATACTCCTAATGCAGGATATGAAATGATCAGAGAATGTACTCGTCTGTATCCGGTAAATCTGGAGAATATATACTGTCCGAGGAGTGGTGTCTGTCTCCTATAGAACAGTACAAGTCATAACAAGTCCAGAATAGTAATAAGATGCACTACGATACATACTACATGAATCTAGGTCAATCTAGACCAAAGTCAACTCTTGGTCAACTCTGTCAACCCTAGAAGTCAAACTAGGTCAACCAAGTCAAACCTAAGTCAAACTAGTGTACACAAGGCTTACAAGGCTATTCTAAGTCTAACAAGACTACACTAGTCTATTCTAGGCTCTATACTGACAAGCAGGCACAACCATAGGCCATAGGCTAAAAGACTAGGCCATGGGCCAATAGGCAATACCATATTCAATATCTATATTTAAACAAAGCATATATATACATACCACACAATCTAATATAGGATATCTATATTGATATATATAGGCTCCTAATCACATATTAGATATGTACATTATATGACAATATATATATATATATATATACATATATATATATATATATATATATATATATATACATATATATATATATATATATATATATATATATATATATATATATATATATATATATATATATATATATTGATACATACACATAGATGTGTTATATAATATAACTAGAATATATAAACCTATAGGCTAATGTGTATACCATACAACACTATATGTTAAAACATAAATGTATGCATAGGTATAGAGAGGGGGACACATAAACATGTGTCCAAGTGTATGTGTGAGGGGATGAAGGTGTGTGTGTATGTGTGACATGAGACATGTGAGTGTGATATGGTATGTATCAAGAGAGGGTGTGAGTGTGAGTGTAGATCAGTAAGAAACAGTGAGTGAGAGAGGGTGTGTGATAGAGTATGTTAGCTATGGCATGTGAGTGAGTGTCCTATGGCACCAAGTGTGTGTGAGTGAAGTGAGGCAATGCATAGGTGTGTGAATGTGTGATAGACTAGAGGGTGTGTGTCATATGGTATGTAACAGTGTGAAGGAAAATCAGTAAACATGAGTGAAACAGGGATGGGTGTGATGTATAAAACAGTAAAGAAAACTGAGATAAAACAGTGATGCAATTGAGTGGGAAAACAGTGTAGATAAACTCAGATTTACACATCCCAAAATAGTTCAAAACCAAATACCAATCTCAGTTTTAAATATAAATCAAACAGTTCAAATAACTCATGAACACACATAAAAACCAATTAATAGGTCCCCACATTACATCCCAGATTTAAACTCAGATTTAAACATTGAATCTAAACTGTGCAACAACTCATATATACACATAGATACCATTTAAATAGTCCTTAAATTGAAGTCCCAGATTTAAACTCAATCCTCATCCAAAAAATCTAAATTTTAATACCCACTTAGGAATCACATAGATGAACAAGTTAGAGGTTAAAAACCATGAAATTAACAGTTTAATCTAGGTCAAAAATGATGACAAAATCGGATTTACAAAACTGGAAAAAAATTAGAAAGTAAGACTGAATATGAAGGTTTCAGTAAAATAGGAAAATGGAGAGTTGAAAAATGAAATTAAATTTAAACACTAATTCAGTGGTAGGTAATGAATGAACACAATGTGTACGTGTTACGTAATGTGTTTGTGTCCACAAAAGTGGACATAAACGTGTCCAATCATATAAAACCCAAAAACAGGAAACACAGTGAAGTAGGCAACGTGTACGTGTTCACGGTGTCCGTGTGCACGATACGACACGACACAACCCACGTGGTTGTGTCCAAGGGTCGACCTAGACTAGGGCTAGGGATAGGACACCCTGCCACTTGTCCACGTCGCGTGTACGCGACACAAGACGTGCGTGTCAGTGGTCGTTTTCAACAGAAAACTGTACAGTACAAGAATGGTGCACGCGTTCGTGCGTGTCCGACAGGACACGTGGGGCTCTGTAACTTGGGGATCCCCGTGTCAGTGTCGGCCCCGTGCTACACGTCAAATTTGGCGTGTCGAGGAGCCGTGTCCGTGTCGCAATAGCGCCCGAGCAGCAGGACATGCATAGTGCCTGTGCACGCGCACGCGCGACCACGTGTTCGTGTGTCCGTGTCGACTCGATACGACACTAAGATGACACAAAATCAACATAAATGTGTAAGCGAGACCTAAAACTAATTTCCTATTCAAACACAATCTCAAAAATTACACGAAATGCCCATTGGGGTATTTCATCAAACACGTGCCAAGTGACACTGATACGTGTCCAAAAAGGACACGAAATGGACACAAATTTTGGGGCTTCCTATTCCTACAGTTAGGTTAGGTCTAGGTCTCCCTAAATATGAAATTAAATCAAGATTCTATGGAGGGAATTGAAAGTACCTATATGTGTCAAATCCTTCAAAAAGCTTTATAGGGAGGCACTACTCTAGATGGCCAAACTCCTCCGAAGTGCTCCCAAGATGAGAATACTCATAACCAACAGCAAGAGGAGTAAAATTAGAACCCAATGCAATTGGTTTGGGGGAAAAAGGATTTAAAATGGATTTATTGAAGATGGGAGCTTACCTCTTTCGAAAACTTGGCAAAAATCATAATGGAGGCCAGCCCTAACTTTGAGGGGTATTAAATAGGATGGGGGAGACTATCATGACCAGCCATGGGCTGATTAAAATTAGGGTTAGCTATATGGTGTGGGCCTATGGGCTTTAAGGCTCAAGTCATTAGTCATGACTTATGAAATCATAAGCCATTCTAGCCTAATCAATTCCTAATCTCTCCAAACAAGTTCCAATGACTTAACCCTCACTAACTTAGGTCAAACCAAGGTTACATAACCTAACCAAGTGGCCATAACCTAGGTTAGTCACTAGGTTAGTCTCCTAGTCAACACTAGTCAAAGTCAACTATAGAACCAAAATCAATTATACTAAAAATCACTAAAAATCACTAAAAAACATATTAATTATAATAAATCCAAATAATAAATAATAATTCCAAATAATTCACAAAATTTCAAAAATGACCAAAATACCCCTAAGCTAGAAAAGTGGTAGTGACAAATCTACCCTCCTTAACATAATTTCGTCCTCGAAATTAAAGGCGAAACTAAACTGCTGAGAAGGATAGAAAAGTATACCTCAAGGTCCAAAAAGATAGGGGTATCGCTCGTGCATCTCATCCTCCCGCTCCCAGATCGACTCTCCTGGAGAATGATGCCTCCATGCGACGCGTACTAAGGGTATCACCTAGTTCCTCAATACCTTCTCTCGGCGATCCAGAATCTCCACAGGCTGCTCTGGATAACTGAGAGTAGGCCCAACCTCAATCTCTGAATGATCGAGCACATGGCTAGGGTCAGCCACGTACCGTCTCAACTGTGACACGTGGAATACGTTGTGAACTCCCACTAGTGCAGGTGGCAAGTCTAGCCTGTATGCCACGTCACCGACTCTCCCGCTGATAACGAATGGGCCGATGAATCGCGGGCTAAGCTTCCCACCTCCACTAAAACGTATCATACCACGAGTCGAAGATATCCGCAGAAAAACCATGTCTCCAACCTAATCACAAGCAAGGTCTCAAGTTACTAAAAATCAAACATGATCAATCAAACAAAACAAAAATTAAAACAGCCTACTTCTAATCCTATCTCTAAAACTGTACCTCAAACTCCAGCTACCCCCGGTGGCTATCGGCCCAGTGTCGATGTCTGTCCTGCGTAACACGAAGTCTGTCCCTGATGAGCTTTACCTTCTCGGCTGCGTCAACAACCATCTCTGGTCCCAGTAAAGCTCGCTCTCCAACACCATCCCAAGATAAGGGCGTACGATACCTACGCCCGTACAGAGCCTCAAACGGTGACATCTCAATGCTGGCCTAAAAACTGTTGTTGTAAACAAACTCCACCAAATGTAGGTGATCCTCCCAGGAACCTCCAAAATCTAGGATGCACGCCTCCAGCATATCCTCAAGTGTCTGAATAGTCCTCTCTGACTGTCCGTCCGTCTGGTGTGGTATAAAGTACTAAACTTGAGCTGAGTGCCCAAGCTAGTCTGCAGACTCCTCCAGAAATAGAAAGTAAAGTGGCTATACCGATCTGAGACTATGCTGACGGGAACTTCGTGAATCTTGACTATCTGTCTCATATACAACTCCGCGAGCCTCTCTGTAGACGTACCCACCTTGAAAGGCAAGAAGTGGGCCGATTTGGTTAACCTGTCAACGATGACCCAAATTGTGTCTTTCCCTCCTAGTGTACGCGGTAACCCGGATACAAAATCTATGGTGATATGTTCCCACTTCCACTCTGGAATGGGCAACGGCTGTAATAATCCTCCGGGCCTCTGCCTCTCTGCCGAAGTGGGATACCTCCCTCTTCATCCTGTACCACCAGACATGCTCTCGCAGATCCCTGTACATCTTGTTGGCACCAGGATGTATAGAGTACTACGATATGTGAGCCTCCTGCATAATCTGCTCTCTGAGCTCCCCGCTGGGCATACATAATCGGGAACCGTGCCTCGGGGCACCATCCTCTGCAAGTGAGAACTCAACATCCTCCAATCCTGCACTGATCTGCTCTCGGATACACCACAGAGCCACATCCTCGAACTGTGTCACCTTGATCCTGTCTATCAAGTTCGACTGTATCTGAAGGCCCCTTAACTGCATATGTACTCCGGGCACAATCACCTCAATCCCAAGGCTCTTAAAGTCTGCAAGCAAGTGCCGATCCATAGTCAAACACATGGTTGTCGGATACCTACTCAAGGCATCGGCAACCACGTTGGCCTTCCCTGGGTGATACTGAAGTGAGATGTCAAAGTCCTTCATCAACTCTAGCCATCTGTGCTGCCTCATGTTGAGCTCCTTCTGTATAAACACATACTTCAAGCTCTTGTGATCTGTGAAAATTTCTACCCTCTCGCCATACAGATAGTGCTTCCACAACTTCAAGACAAAAATCACTGCCGCTAGCTCCAGGTCATGGGTAGGGTAGTTCTTCTCATGGGGACGCAATTGCCTGAAAGCATAGGCAATCACCTTCCCGTGCTGCTGTAAGGCACAACCCAGCATGTTCCCTGAAGCATCACTATAAATAGTGAATCTACCTGATCCTGAAGGCAATGTCAGAATCAAAACTGTCGTAAGCTGCTTCTTCAACTCATCAAAAGCTGCCTAACACTCCTCTGACCAAACATACTCAGCATCCTTCCGGGTCAATCGTGTTAACAGCTCTACAATCCGGGAAAAATCCTGGATAAATCTCCTATAGTATCCTGCCAGCACCAGGAAACTCCTGATCTCTGCCACTGAAGTCGATGCTGTCCAAGCCTTAACTGCTACAATCTTCTTGGGGTCAACTGAGATACCATCTCCAGTCACCACGTGCCCCAAGAAGTCCACCCGGTCCAAGAAAAACTCATACTTGGAGAGTTTTCCATAAAGCTGCTCCCTCCTGAGAGTCTCTAGCACTATCTGCAGATGCTCCTCGTGCTCCTCCTCAGTCTTGGAATATACCAAGATATCATCAATGAACACCACCACGAACTTGTCCAAGTACTGGTGGAACACCTTGTTCATTAGATTCATAAATACTGCTGGTGCATTGGTTAGCCCAAATGGCATAACCAAAAACTCAAACTGCCCGTACCACGTCCTGAAAGCGGTCTTGGGAATATCCTCCCCCTTCACCTTCACCTGGTGATAACCCGACCTCAAATCAATCTTGAAGAACACCCGAGCTCCGTTCAACTGATCAAACATATCATCGATCCGCGATAATGGGTATCTGTTCTTGATTGTCAGGTTGTTTAGTGTCCTGTAGTCGATACACATCCATACCGACCCATTCTTCTTGGGTACGAAGAGTACCGGTGCACCCCAAGGTGAAGAACTAGATCGGATGAAGCCCTTGTCCTGCATCTCATCCACCTGCTTCTTCAGCTTCACTAACTCGCTGTTGTTCACTCGATAGACATAATGGAAGATCGATTCCGCTCCGGGAACCAAGTCTATCGAGAACTCTACATCTCTGTCCAGTGGAAGCCCTGGCAACTCCTCTGGGAATACGTCCATAAACTCTGCGATCAAGGGATGCGGAGCCACCTGCTCCTCAACTGAAGCTCCACAGAAGACTCCGTCGTACTGCTCTGTCTGCCGCCGGGTGTACTCAAACTCTGGCTCTCCTGGCACCCCGAATAAAACTCTACCCCCGCGATATTCAATGCGGGCGTGGTGTCTACTCATCGAGTCCATACCTAATACTATATCGTAGTTCGGTAATGGCATGACGAGTAAACTCACCCCCAACTCTCGGCCTCCCAATAAGACGCTCCGTCCTCTGCAAACATCATTCACGAGTATGACCCCGCCCCCTGTCGTGATCTTGTAGGTCCTAGGCAATGGTTCAGAAGCCAAACTGTGTCTAATAGCATACGATACTGACACAAAGCTGTGGGAAGCCCCGGAATCAAAGAGTATAAATGCTGTAAGGGAGTCGAGAAGAACCGAACCTGCTATCAGCTCTCATATCGCCCCTGCTATCCACCTCGTGCCTGCTGCTGGTGCTGCTGGAACCTCTGCTGCTGGGTCTGCAGGGCTGGTCCCCTCTGCTGGCCTGCTGGAGCCTTGGCTGCCCCAGCTCCTCCTGGTATCGGACGCATCAACGCAACTGGACACTCTCGTATCTGATGTTCTGCTGATCCACACATCAAGCATCTACCGAGTCTCTTCCTGTACTCGTCCCACTTGTGCCCAGGCTTCTTGCAGAAAGTACAACTAATATCTTGCTGCCTGGGTGCCTACTGCCCTCTCTGCTGCTGGTGCTGTACCTGCTGGAAAGGTGCACGGCCCTGATGCTGGTACTGCTGAACTGGCCTCTGCTGCTAAAGTGCTGCTGGAAGTGAGGCCTCTTGGCCTGCCCTTGACTGCTACTGCCACTCTGGAAGTCGCGACCTCTCTTCTGCTTCAACCCTAGGTCCTCTTCCGCCGCCATGGCCCCAGAAAATATCTCAGCAAATGTGGCGTTCCGGTCGCTCTTAGTCAGCAACCGAATCTCTCTAATCAGACCTCGGCGAAACTTCCTCGCCTTCGTCTTCTCAGTCAAGTCATCTATGAACCGGGCCAATCTGCAGAACTCCCCGGCATACTCAGCTACCGTCTGGTTCCCCTGAACCAGACCCTCGAACTGTGCCTCGATACCTTCCAAGGCAACATCAGGAAAGAACTGTTCCTTGAACAGCTCCTTAAACTGGGCCAAAGTCTGGCCCTCAACTCCCACCCTGGGATCTGCCTGATACCACGCACGGGCTAAGTCCTGCATCTGGCTGCCCGCCGCTTCGATCTGGAGTCGATATGGTATCTCCGCCAGTCGAAAGATCTCCTCAATATGCTCTATCCAGCCGTCTGCAATGTGAATGCCCTCTGTGTCGAAGAACTCTCGAGGATGCATCTTCTGGAAGTCCTGAATGTCCTTCTCCCTCCGACGGGGCTACTGCTGGACCCTCTGAGCAGTAATCATCTCCAATGTGGTGCGAACAAGCTGGTGTGCCTCGTCGATCACCTGACGAAAATTGGCAGTTTGCCTCGTCTGCTGCTGCCGGTGGGACTTTAGAATCCTCTCCACGAAGGAGAAGAGATGTGCAGTATCTACTATCCCTGCAGGCGGAGGCTGCTACAGTGGAAGGATCTCAGGAATCACAGGGCTATGCCTCCTGGCTGTTGGAGGTGCTCCTCCTAAAGTCGCAGAGACACCGACTCCTGAGGGCTGCACTGGCCCCATGGTATTGGGAGCTGGCTGCTGGACACGAGAGGTGGCAGACCCCTCTCCAGCCTCTCCCGTCATGGGGCGATGCGATCTCGAATCAACCATCCTAGAGACACAGATCAAACATAAAACAATTACTGAGAATGAGTCAAAAAATCAAAGGAGGATAATTTAAAGTTCTAAGGAAGACAATAAGCAGCGAAATAGATATACGGAATCTGATAAGGAATTTTTTCCTAGTGTGATTGAGTACCTTCAAAAATATACTAATTCCTACTGCAGGCTGCAGTGATATTCTTGTTCGAATACCACTACATTTCCAACCAAGACCTGCATGGGCCACCACTAAAAACGTGTCACGACCCGCACCCTAGAGTAAGGGCACGAGACGTGGGTACGTCCAGCCTACGCCGCAGTGTCGGCGGTAGAACGCTGTCCTAGGTCACAACATCTAACAGTTGAAGGTAAAAAAAGTTATACTCCCCAAATGGGGGTGACATAACAGCATATAACTCAATCACAGCTAAGGTAGAACAGGAATAAGATAGAATGATAATAGATGATAATATCCAGGAAAGAAACATCACAGAGATACAAATCCAGAATTCTAAGTGTCTATAATAAATACATATCCCAAATCTCTGAAATCCATATACAGTAATCCAAGTAAAGTAAAGACAATCCTAGTCTAATGGAGTGTCATCTACTTCTAGTGGATCCTGCTGCTGGTCTAAGTCCAGGCACTCGTCTAGTGTAGCACCGTAGTAGGTAGGGCAGAATGCCTTAGCCTCGTCCTCTGTAATATTTCAACAGGTCCAGTTAGGACAGGAGCGAGCACAGTACATCTCAACAAATCATAGCAGGTCAGGATATATAATCATGCTAGAGAGTAAGATACAAGAAACTGAAAAATAATATGATAAACAGAAAAGACTGTAAATAAATAGCTACAGTATATAGAGAACTAACAGTATCTAGTGATTCAGAGCACAAGATGGTTATGTAAACGGCACGATGTTGTACACGAGTAATCTACAGAGGTTGTACACGAGTAATCTACTTGATTGAATACATAAACACTTCTACTCCCCCGCCCCAATCAATACACAAGGATCTGGCTAAGTTATGTTATTGTACAAGAAGGTCATGTGAATACATGATTATACACGATTCATATGTTTCGTACACGAATGTCACAAATACAAGGAGTACACGATGTTCACGATAAAGTACACGAACACGAAATACCCGATGTATCCGCTAAGGGGATAACATCGCCCAACAAGATCCATATAGTACTAATCCATGTTTCCAACGTGTCAGCATCATGTAAAGTAATCTAAAGCAGGAAATATACTCCTAATGCAGGATATGAAATGATCAGAGAATGTACTCGCCTGTATCCGGTGAATCTGGAGAATATATACTGTCCGAGGAGTGGTGTTTGTCTCCTATAGAACAGTACAAGTCACAATAAGTCCAGAATAGTAATAAGATGCACTACGATGCATACTACATAAATCTTGGTCAATCTAGACCAAAGTCAACTCTTGGTCAACTCTGGTCAACCTTAGAAGTCAAACTAGGTCAATCAAGTCAAGCCTAAGTCAAACTAGTCTACACTAGGCTAACAAGGCTATTCTAAGTCTAACAAGACTACCTAGTCTATTCTAGGCTCTATACTGACAAGCAGGCACAACCATAGGCCATAGGCTAAAAGACTAGGCCATGGGCCAATAGTCAATACCACATTCAATATCTATATTTAAACAAAGCATATATATACATACCACATAATCTAATATAGGATATCTATATTGATATATATAGGCTCCTAATCACATATGAGATATATACATTATATGACAATATATATATATATATATATATATATATATATATATATATATATATATATATATATACATATATATATTGATACATACACATAGATGTGTTATATAATATAACTAGAATATATAAACCTATAGGCTAATGTGTATACCATACAACACTATATGTTAAAACATAAATGTATGCATAGGTATAGAGAGGGGGACACATAAACATGTGTCCAAATGTATGTGTGTGAGGGGATGAAGGGGTGTGTGTGTGTGACATGAGACATGTGAGTGTGATATGGTATGTATCAAGAGAGGGTGTGAGTGTGAGTGTAAATCAGTGAGAAACATTGAGTGAGAGAGGGTGTGTGATAGAGTATGTTAGCTATGGCATGTGAGTGAGTGTCCTATGGTACCAAGTGTAGGAGCATAAAAAGTGCTTCATAGAATGAGTCAAAGAAATGGAGCATTTCATTCAAAATGATCTACTTTACGCCTAAGACAGGCTAATCACTTTACGCCAGGGTCAAGCCAATGGTTTTACGCCTAAGACAGGCTAACTACTTTACGCTGGACAAAGATGTCGAGTCTTACATTTAATGCAAAGTCTGACATGAAGATTTAATGACGGCATATATCACAAAATTTGAGGGGATTTGTTTTACACAGAGACCAATGTTGTCGTTTAGTATGTGGACTGAGCTATTTTACGCTCACAATATGGCTTCTTTTACGCATGAAGACTATATGAGTTTTTACGCTCAAAAGTTGACGTGTGCATAAAGTTTATTTGGGCTACTTTTACGCTTAAGGTTGTTTAACAACCACTTTACACGGGAAGTCCATGTCAGGGCTATTTTACGTCTAGTCTACTACTTTACGCTCAGAGTATATTTGGATTATTTTTACGCCCTATTCTTCTTCACCAATTTGGAACGTGGTTTGTCTATATGGCTTTCATGCCACATATCTCGAAGAACGTGTGTACGTGCATCCTATTTTTATTGAAATGATGGGACACGTGTCAATGTATACAGATGATGACTTCGGTCATGGGTAGCAGTTATTAGCGTAAAGACGGAACTTTTGCTGAGTTTTTATGCACAAGAAGCCAAGTCTATAAATAGACTTATTTTTCTCATATCAAAGACATAGAGACAGGAGGAGAGAAAACAGAGAGATTAGAACTCAGAGATTTTGATTCTCCAGAGCATTCTTCTTCAACCTTTCTTTCAGAACAGAGTGAAGCAAAGCAGAAAAGCATTCGGCCTCGCCATCAGTGCCCAAGTGCGTCGATACCTTTCTGGTGACTTAGTTCTTCCGGCTGTTCATCTTTTAGCAGTGATCTTCATCATCATCGTATGGTCCAAGGAACAAAGTGATCATTTACAGATCAGACTTTCATAGTAATACTTCCTAGAATCAAATTTGTACTTCTTGTACTTTTTCTCGTTTTATTTTCAAAAGCCAATTTTCTGGCATTTTTGTTAAGTGAAACAAAATGGCGACTCTGCTAGGGACGACCTTCTTCTCTGACAAGGAGGCAATTGCTCAATATGATGATGTGTCGATTGGATCGACAAAGAAGACTCTGGTTGTACACTTCGACCAGACTGCTTCTGAAGAGATGCTCCGAACTGGGGGTGGTTCTCGCTGCTCCAATGTTCAAAAATCTTGCAAAGCACAAAAAGTTTGGATTCCTAAATCTAAAATAGCTTCTAATCTCTCTATTGCTTCTGATGGCAAGGAAATTCTTTCCACTCCTATCGTAGGGGCTCCCGTTCATAACGAGGCAGTCCTTACTTCAGCATTGCACTCTAAATGTGGCAATTTATCTTCCGTCTGTGACGGTAAAGATAATCAGGTTTCATGCCCACTACGTAAGAACTAAGTTTTACGCCCGGTGCGTAAAAATGATGTTTTACGCCCAGTGGATAAAAACCAAATTTTATGCTCAGTGCATAAGAACGAGTCTCCCATTTGTAATGAGGCAGATTCTAATGCTTGTGCTTCTAAGTGTAAAAATAAGTCTCCCGTCTGTGACGTGGTAGACACACAAAAATTACGTACTTTGCGTAAAGGAAAATCTCTCGTCTGTGACGTGGTAGATAATCAATTTTTACGCTCTACGCGTAAAGGTAAGTCTTCTGTCTGTGACAGTGTAGATAAAATTCGCAACGATGTTTTTACATCTAATGTGAATGTACCTAAATGCATACAGCATAAAAATGTTGTTGGTAAAGCTTCAGTTCTCCACCAACAACCTTCTTATACTGCTCTACGCAAAGTACCAAACCTACAAATCACACACAATGAAAATGGAGTCCTTCGTGCTCAAAAATCTCAAGATTTGTGCCACACAACTCCAAACGTGTAGAAATGTACAGTTTGGTTCTGCGAATGCAGCCAGTAATCTTCTTTATACACAAGGGACTAAACGTTTTTCTATTCCAAATGTAATAAAGAAGACTACTCCCTCTACTCCTTCTGATTTACGTGAATTGCTAATACAAAAGCGTAAGAACAGACATTCTCCGGTGACATTCCCCCAAGAAAAACACCATTGTGAGTATCACCAGGTTGTAATCAACTTTTGTTGTTCGGCTTCAAAACGGTCAGTTTTTTATCGATTGAGTTTTAATGTGCCTCAACAACAAGTTGATGACTAAGAACATGAGCCGTCATATGTGTCAGTCAACATGGCATCTCATACTAACAGAGGACGACGTCCGAGATAAAATACGTCCCAAACTACAGGTCAATAACAGTTCAACAGACTTCTTGATTCCTTTGAAAGAGTATATCAGAATACTCGATCAAGAAGACAAAGACAATTGCAGACTTCTGATTCAGAAGCTGGGGGTACTCAATCTTTTAAGTCCGAAACTGATAGTGTCGATTCATACTTCTATACTAATCCTTCTATATCTTCAAGAGAGGTTGAATCCTACGCTATTGGAGATGAACGAGAGACGTCATCTGCTAATATAGAACAACGTCTCACTGTCGTTGAGCAATCACTGAAAGACATGCTTAACATGGTGCAAAGCATGCATCAGATAATATTGAATCAGCAAACTGCTCAGCCGGCAGTAATAACACCGGTACCAGTAGCAGCACAAACTCAAGATAGTCAGGGGGCTGATATACCTTTGAATATTCAAGAGCCTGCTGTTAATCAAAATTTTGCATCTCCAGATCCCATTATTCCAGAAGATGTACCGTCTCCGGTGGGGATTACGGTACATCCAACAACCATTCAATCAAATGTGCTTCCGTAAACTAGTGAAGCCATTTAAGCAGTGCGTGAGCTCAAAGCACAGTTTGAAGTTTTGAAGCACAAGGATCAGCTCCTGAGGTTAGGAATTAAGCAACCTTATCCTCCCCATTGGAATAATGTACCCTTTCCACCGAAATTCAAGCCACAATCAATGGTATTGTTTGATGGAAGGGCTTCTCCTAGTAGTATATCAATTATTTTGATATTATGACTATACATCTGCAGAAAAATGATGCTCTTCTCACTCGAGTGTTCATTAGATGCTTGACGGGTTCAGCTTATGACTGGTATCGTAGTTTACCCGATAATTGCATTTCGTCTTTTGACGAATTTAAGGCAATGTTTCTCTTCCGCTTCTATGAAGGAGGTATGGACATGAACATGTCCTCCTTAATAGAAATCAAGCAAAAGGAGAAAGAAGATACGCGGACGTTCATTGAACGTTTCTGACAGGCGACTCTAAAGATGCCCCCTGGTATTCCAGATTCAATGCTGATTGATACATGTAAGATGAATCTGCGACCATCTATTGCTGTCTTCACAGGTTCCTAATTCACAGATTGGGCTTCGTTTATCATAACAGCAATTTCTGCCGAGACCAATGGTAGGTTGGCTCCTGAACATGGGATGATTTTCGCCTCAGATGATAAAGAAAAAAAAAGTAATCCTGGTAATAATTCTGGTAATCATAATGTGAAAGGAAAAGATACCCTCATGGTCAATCTTTCCAAGAATAAAACGATGTCGAATAATCAAGAATCTTCCAGGACAAAAGAAGAATACTCTTTTGACGAAAGCGATATCCCAGGGATATTCCAATGTCTGGTGAAAAGTGGCAAACTCCAGATTTCGGAGCCAAAGAGGCCTAATAAGGTGAATCTGACTGACAATCCCAAATATTGTATCTATCATAGATACATTAATCATCCTACCAGTGCTTGCTATGTCTTGAAAAAGAAAATCCAAGAGCTGATAAATGGCGGTGCTATCGCTTTAACCAATGATGACCATACGGTTACAACCAATATGGTTTCTCTTCAATTCGGAGATTTTCCGACACAGCAAGTCCCAGATGGAATTATCCCAATCCCGAAGGCGATGATGAAGATTGTGAATATCCTGCCTGCTAGAGAGAAAAATGAAGGATTATTGCCTCTCACATTAAAGAATGGTAAAATTATGTGGGTGCATCCTGACTTAGTACCTGAATTGGAAAATGAAGGTAAAAATTCAAAATCCAAGAAGGGTAAAAAAGTCAAAACCTGTAACATGATTTCTCATGTTATTCCAGATCCTGACGATTCGGATCATCTATGGGATGGCATTCCTTTAGAAGATATACTGAAAGGACTGAACATATGTCCTCCAAGTCTAGCTCCTCCTACTAAGCTCAAGTTTACTCATCAGCAGTGGCTAGCTATGAATAGTGTTCCTTTATACCGGGCACAACAAGTCTTCGCTGCTTATGAAAAAGCTCCTACAGGGATTTTTTCTCGTATCCCGAATCCTTTTTCTCCCGTAGCTACAGAGACGTTTATTCCTTATTCTTTTGTAGTTACAGAGATATCTTCTTCTTCCTCTATGGAACCACCTGTTGAAAGTCCACTGCCCATTCATTTATACAGTCAGCAATCAACCATTCTCATGAAAAAGATGGGCTATGACTTTCAGAAGGCAGAAGGTTTGAATTATAATAAAAGAATATGAATTCCTTTACAGAGTCAAAATTAAAACTCCACTGTTGGATTGGGTTCTTAAGTTCCTCATAACAATCCTTACAAGAATAAGGCTAAGGAAAGGAAGGCTAAATCCTGTAATATGGTACATCCTTCTCCTGAGTCCGAAGAAGAAACTTTTACTGGTACAAGATCTGTGAAAGAGTACCACAAAGATTATGAAGGATCCTCCAAATAAACAGAGGATGTTGAAATACTACCAGCTCAACCTTCTCCTGTTCCTGCTAAACCATCTGTGGCTGAAAAGGGAAAACAGAAAGCAGTACGTTTTGACGTCCCTTTGAAGTCTGCTTCCAGTCAAGGGGTGGTGATGAAACCCTACAAATTTGATATTCTAGCTCAGTTAGACAATACTCCGGCTAGACTATCTATATTTGAGCTGCTTCGTCTTTCTAAAGAAAGCAGGAAGACTTTGAGTGAAGCTCTACTTTAAGCAGATTCATGCTTGGCTCAACTCAAGAGTCCTGATAATACACCCATATCATGTCCACAATGTCATAGTGTGATGGAAGCAATTCCCAACATCACCTTTACACAAGAAGATATGTTGTTGAAGCATAACAAGCATGATAGGCCTCTGTGCTATACTGGGTATATCGGATCTACTGAAATTGACAGGATTTACATTGATCCTGGGTCTACAATTAGCATAATTCTTCAGAGTATGCTAAGACCTCTGAGGATCCCTACTAGTGATCTAACTTAGACTAGTACTACAATAGTGTGTTTTAACTCTGGCAAAAGTAAACCACTGGGAAAAATTTGTCTGAAGATTCAGATTGGTGATCTTAGATCTATGGTAACCTTCTATGTTATCAACTCAGACGTATCCTACAATATTCTTCTTGGAAGACCGTGGTTACATGAGTATAACATCGTGCCTTCAACTCTCCACCAATGCTTCAAGTATGTGGATTCCCAAAGAGTTGTGAAGACTGAGTTTGCTGATATCAATCCTTTCAAGGGTGTCGAAGCCTATTTTTCTGATTCAAGGCTTTACAAATAAGAGCATGTGAAAGAGATATCAGATATAGCTGAAGATCAATCATCTGCTGAAGATCAGTCTATTAATGAAGATCCTCCCGAAGAGCAACCTTTGAAAATCAAGGTCAAAGGTCGAATTCAGCCCCAATCTGTCAATAATCAACCTCTGATGATCAAGATTAAAGGAAGAAATCAAGCTTCATCTGAGGAATCAGTAAATGTTCCTGCTAAAAGCCAAGTTTAACCTTTTATAATTAAGGTCAAAGGGCATATTTCTTGTACGAATGATCCAGAACCACCATTGATTGTCAATCTTGACAAATCTACGCAGAAAACGGATAATGGTCCATTAATGATTAATCCAAAGCGTAGCAGTCAAATTATAAATGATGTAAATATTGATCATTCTGTACTTGTTGATATCAATAAAGATTTCCTTTTCGAGTATATGGCTGTCAAGTTTATTGAAAGAATGACTTTATCGTCTGACAATCAAAGTCATCAATATAAAGACGACATAGAACCAGAAGAAACTTTATACATTAACTATAAGGAAAATTCCTTTCCTCTTCAGGTTGATGTTGGACCTTATGCTTAAAAGTTCTTAACATCTTCTCCCTATCTTCTTCATGTAGTTGCTCCATCGCAAGCTTGTGTAACTTATAGACGTCACGAAGAATCTTATTTCGTGGTTCCGTCTGATAAGAAAAATAAGCGCCAAATTGTGTTTGACCTGGCCAGAAATATCCATGTTGCTCAGACAGATGATCTGAAAGATAAAGATAAAGGAAGAATCCGAATTGACAAATATAGTCAACAATCTATCAAGATTATCCAGAATATGGGATATGATTTGAAGACTATGCAAGGTCTCAATTAAGGAAAGGGTAGACGAATACCATTATGTGGTGATCCGTTTTACCAGAAGACTCGTCATGGGTTGGGATATGATCCGTCCTATATGTTTAATGATGATATACAAGAAGAAGTCTCCTCTAGCTCTTCACAATCATTAGATTCAGAGAAAATCCAATTCATCGAATCTGATACATCTCACCCCTCATATGTTAGAGGAGACTATTATGATGAATCTGAGCAAATATCTTTCAGCTCATATGGTTCAAATTGATGGTGAATCCGAGCCATTTGAGAATGATCCTTGGGCCATATTGGTTCAATCATTCTTTCATCAATATTGGCATATATCCTCAATGACATATGTCCTTTTATTCCCCAGCTACCAAGGTTTGGTTAAGCTGATACTTGTCTCCTTAGAAAATTTTTTATCTTCTATCTTATCAGTTGGTATAGAATTTATTATTTATCACGTTCTTATAACCTCTAAATAAATATTAAATTTGCTTGCTTTTCCTATCTATCATGTCCATTTGACTTCTGCATAGATATTAATCTACTTTTCTTTGAGTTCTTACATGCTGTCATGTCCATATTACCTCTGATAGTATTGTATACTCTAAAACAGAAAATAAGATTTCATTATCTATCATATCCATATTACCTCTGGATAGATATAAATCGTTGAGTTTAAAAGACTTGTCATGTTCATATAACCTCTGATAAGTATTTTCTATCTCATACCTATCGTTTAAATTCCAAATAAATGATAGGATCACAAAATAAATATTTCATTCATTTTTTGTGGAAATATTACAAAATGGAATAGATAAAAGATGACAAGGAGCTCTTTTAAGGTGGAGCAGAAACATCTTGAAGCAACTTCTGTAGTTCTTCTAGTCGCTTGTCACGAGAACTCATAACTTTCTTAATAGCTTCAGCACGTCGAGCTTCAGGAGTACAAATATGAGAAAGTTCAGCGAAGCTGATTATCAGATTGTCCCTGGCTTCATCAAGGGTTCTGATGGTTGATTCAGCCCTAAAGGCTTGTTCGTCTAAAATGGAGCTCTGAGTGAGGTACAGATTTCGAGCGTCGATCATCTTTTTCCTTTCAGCCTTCAAGCGAGCTAACTCAGCCTCAACTTCATGGATTTTATCATTTTTATTCTGAATATCTATGTTCAAAGTATCATAAGCTACTCAGTGACCATGCAGTGCGGGCTTTATTCTAGCCAAAAAAGCTTTATCTTTGGCAACCTTCAGACTATGTTCATGAAGAGCTTCATTATATGTGGTCTTCCGAGCAAGATAATCAGCCGTTAAGGCGTCATATTCCTCCTGGATGAGACTTTCAATAGTCTCACTTGACAGCTGGAGATATTCTCTGATCGGCTGTTCAAGGTCCTCCACAATTTTCTCTGCTGCAGCTCTCTCAGCATCATTGAACATAGCAACGTTCTTGATGGTCAGAGCCATTGCCGCCTTTAAAATCTCATAACTGAGGCCCTTATTCAGGACTATTTTTATTAGGGTTGCCAGAGTTTTGTAAAAGGTTTCAGTATGAATCTCAATTAGGAGATTCATTTCTATGCTGGAGCTTAGTGTGGCAGCAATATCTAATAGATCTCTTCTTTGGAGACCGGGAGCAGATGTTGTTGGTGCGACAGCAGGATGAGATGAAGTCGTTGCTGTTACTACTGTCATAGCCAATTGATCCCTAGGAGCTTCAGGGATTATATCTCCAATGCCAACAGATACCATTAGTGTAACAACAGGCTGAGATGGAGTTGTTGTTGTTATTGTTGTCATAGCCAATTGGTTCCCAAGAGCTTCAGGAGCAATGTCTTCAATATTTGTTACTCCAGCCGTTTTTGGAGTTCTGGTGGCGGTAATATTGGTGGATGTGATGACAATTACGGGAGCTGGTTCAGGTTCTGGCATTGGCTCATCAGAAACTGGTACTGAATCAGTAGCAATAGTAGAAGATGTTATTATAACTTCCCCAGTTTCAGTTGGTGACTCAAGTATGCTTTCAGCATCTTCTTCAATTGTTTGCTCCGCAGGATTTTCCATTGCTTCAGTTGTAGTAAAATTTTCAAAAGCTGATTCTTTATTCAAAACTGGTTCTCCTTCAGCAGCTCCATCATCACCTACAGTGAGGTCTATTGTAGTCTCTTCTTTGTGCTGGTCTTCAGCAGGAAAGGATATTTCAGGTTGTGCTTGTTGTACCTCTAATGATGGAGGATATTCTTCTTGAGGCTCCATCTCAGATTGTTGAACTCCCTCCTCATGTAACGCCACAGTCCCAAAATACGTAGGACTAGGAACGTAGACATGCCAGCTGTATTTATACGAAGTATACTCCAATATATGGAAGCCTCGTATAAATACATAAGCTGTAAATGCAGTAGAACCATAGCTAAACTCATCCACACATAATAAATGAATAAAAGACATCAAATAAAGATAATGAATTGTCTTGATACAATATGTTGGGCGGAGACAAATCTACTACCAACAAAATAAAGAAAAGTACATAGAAAATGAAATGAGTGGCGAGCGAAGCGAAGACGATCCAAGTGCAATCATCCTCGAGGAAATAGCAAAGATCGCGGCTAGAGCTAAAGCACCTGCGAAAGACAATAGCACACACCTGGCAAGACAACCAGGTCCTCAGAGGGACGTAGCAAGACACATAATAGCATGTCATATAAACTGAATAAATATTGCTCAAATAAATAAGTCAATCGAATTTATAACATAGTCCAATACGCACCTACTGAACGAGCGTACCATCCCCCCAACCAAACAAGGACAGGAGATGGTAAACTAATTCACGGCGACGTATCTTTCCATGCTATGAATCCAATATGGTATCCGGACCCCAACAAGGTTCAATACCTTCTCATCGAAGTAGTAAGTCACACCTACAACCAAACAAGGACAAGATGTGACGAACTAATCCGCGACAAGTTATTGTTCCAAGTCACGGTCAGATACAAGTACCCAAACCAAAAGTACTCGTACCTAACGGATAGGGTAGCCTACCGTTCTAAGTGAAATATTGTTAAGAACAATCCTTCCTACGTATGGGCCCTGGCTGAATAGGATCGGCATAGTCCCCTCTTGGGCACCAGAGGCCCCAGCAGGAAGAGCATGGGTCACCAACCCCGTATCTCCAGCGGAGAGTCCGGGTCATAAGGGAAGTGCATCGAAGCCCATACGCTAAAGAATTGTCCTCCCCACCCAATGCCTACTGTGTTGTATCCACAACACAAACCACTATAACAGCTAAGTCAAACTAGCATGCAACCTCTATTAGCGGTTATTCCTATCGCACGGCTTGTACGTACTGGTGGCCAGCCAATTACGCACTTCCGTATTCTACATGCGACACACAACCTCGTGTTACAACGTGTCAAGGCCAATGAATGCAACACACAAGGTGGTCCCTTAATTCTAGGTTTAATGTGAGAAAAATAATACATAGCAGGAAAATAAATGAATAGTAAGTTCTAACAGTTATGCCATGTATTACAGTTTTTGCATAAAGAAAATAAATAATGCATGAAATATGAGCTAAAAATAAGTAAACAGCAATTGGCAAGGTGTCTTGCCTGGTAGTACGCCTGGTGTGCTGCGATAATCAATGTGGCACGATCTGCAACTTCGATGTAACAACTATGCAAGGTGACCTCGGATGGTGGCACGGACAGTTCCATTGGGTCCAGAAGGGTCAAATTGGTTAGGTTGGACATATGGTAGTCTCAAAATGGGTGAAGGAATAGGACTTGGATACGGACAGGAAAAATCAAAGAATAACGGATAAATAAATATTTATACGAGTTTTAGAGAATATTCCTAAAACTAGTTTTCATAAGTCAAAATATTTATAAGGAAAATACAAACCTAAAGTCAAGAAAAAATCGTTTTTGGCAAAAACTCTATGTTTGTAAAGATACGACTCTAGATAGAAAAATATATATACTTTATTGCCAAAATATTTATATAAATACATCTTAAAAATCAAAATAGTTGTTTCATTTTTGTCAGAAAATAATATTTTCCTAAAACTTTTATAAATAATAATATTTAGCAAATAGATAGATTTGCAAGTAACAACAATAATAATCATAAGAAAAATAATGAGTATAATAATAATAATAATAACTATCTTTAACAAATAATAATAATGAGAATAATAATAATATTATTATTATTATTAATACTGTACTTACAAAATATTCTTGTTAATGAAAACAACTAATAATGTACTATCAATAATAATAATACTAATAATGAAATAAGAATAATAATGAAACAATAATAATAATTTTAATAATAATAATAATAATAACTGTACCAATAATAATAATAATAGTGATAATAAAAACTTTACAAATACTGAATAATAACTTAACCAAACAAAAAAAAAACAAAAGCAAAACAACAAAAAAAACGTAAAAACAAACAAAGGCACGAAACCCAAGTACTGTTGTTCTTCAAAATCAAGCAACAGAGACAAGATGGAGAGAGAGAGTTGTGAAAAAATCGAGAGGGGGAAAGAGGCAGTGAAAGAAAGCTGAAAGAAAAACAAAAGCAAAATGACAAAACAAAAAAACACATACCCACAAAAAGGGGAAGCCAGCAACTGTGCTCTCCTGCCATTTATTTGAAGAAGAGAGAGAATTGAGGAGGAGCGGAAGAGTGGATCGGGAGGGGACAGGAAAAATTTGAGAGAGAGAGGGGGAAGTCAGAGAGGGAGTGGGTGAGCGAGGGTTATGGGTCGCCGGCGGACGGTGGATGGCGGTCCGGCGGCGAAGGGAAGGTGGCTCCTGTTGGTCGTCTGGGTCGATCACGGAGGAGGAAACGGAAGAGCGGGCGGAGGAGCTCGGATGGCGACGAGGAAAGGAAAGGAGAGGGGAGACGGTGGAGGGAGTGCATGCGGAGGGCGCTTCTCCGGCGAGCGGCGGAGAGAGGAAGTCAGGGGAAGAGGAAGAAGAGGCGGAGTGGGGGTTTCAGGGACGTGTCTCCGGCGGACAACGAGGAGAGGGTCGGCGGAGGAACGATCAGACGGCGATGGGGCTGTTCGAGCGGGCGGTGGAGGTTCGCCGGGAACGGCGGGTTTTCACGGGGGGAGCGAGGGTTGAAGAGGGCGGCCACGGTACTGGGTCGCGGCGGCGCTGGTGCGGCCGCCGGCGGGAAGCTCGGGAAGCGGCGGATCGGGTCTCAGGCGGTGCAGCGAGCTCGTCGACGCGAGGCGCGGGGGCGGCGATCGTCTCAGGTGAGGTTAGGGTTAGGGTTTTTTTTCTTTCCTATTGTGTGGATGTCGGTGGTTGCGTTTTCCGGCCAGTGGCCGTGGGGTTTTGGCGATGAGCGGGATGTTGGCGGTGGTCTGGTTGTGTCGGGTGGTGTTGGTGCTGGTCGCCTAGGCGGAGGTGGTCGTCTGTGGTGATGGCGGTGATGGTCGGTGGTGATGGTGTTGTTGGGACGGGGTGTAGGAGGTGGTGATGGCAGTAGCGGTGGAGGCTGTGGCTGGCTTGGCCGGGTTTGGCCGGTGGCCAGGGAGTCGGGCGGTCCGAGTCGATCGGGACAGTAGGTGGCGACGGCTAGGTTAGGTTAGGGGTTAGGAATTGGTTTTGGGTTGTCCTGCGAGACATAGCCTTGGGGTCGAGTTCGTGTCCGGCGTGTGGACACGACGAAGAAGATGAATGTAAATGTAATATAAATAAAAATATAGTGGAAGGGGAGGGGGACATCGACACGATGCACGATCTTTGGGTTGTAGAAATTTTTGTGGAAGAATTTGTGGAAAGAAATAATGGAGGAGTACCTGCCTATTTATAGGATGTGGGAATTCCCATTTGGATAGGATTAGGATTAGATTTAAAACCCAAAATAGATAATTCTCTACTTAATTTAAAACAATAAATCAAACCCAAATCCAATACAATCCAATTTAAATTAAATTCTCTTAGTTTAAAATCGATGGAATAAATTAAATTTCAGATATTTAACTATCTAAATAAATCCAAAAATCAAATCAAGGTTTAAATGGCCACAATGACTTTCAAATATATTTTTCAAAATACCAATAATAATAATTTTAAAAATCATAATTATTTTTAAATACCTTTTTAAATATTAAAATATTTATATTAATAAATCTAGAAAATTATATTTTTTTATTGAAAATAATCTAGCAACATATTTATGAAATATATATATGATCAAATTATGATTTTCAATATATGTATAAATCGAGAGAGAGGGGGAAGTCAGAGAGGGAGTGGGTGAGCGAGGGTTATGGGTCGCCGGCGGACGGTGGATGGCGGTCCGGCGGCGAAGGGAAGGTGGCTCGCGCTGGTCGTCTGGGTCGATCACGGAGGAGGAAACGGAAGAGCGGGCGGAGGAGCTCGGATGGCGACGAGGAAAGAAAAGGAGAGGGGAGACGGTGGAGGGAGAGCACGCGGAGGGCGCTTCTCCGGCGAGCGGCGGAGAGAGGAAGTCGGGGGAAGAGGAAGAAGAGGCGGAGTGGGGGTTTCAGGGACGTGTCTTCGGCGGACAACGAGGAGAGGGTCGCCGGAGGAACGATCAGACGGCGATGGGGCTGTTCGAGCGGGCGGTGGAGGTTCGCCGGGAACGGCAGGTTTTCACGGGGGGAGCGAGGGTTGAAGAGGGCGGCTACGGCGCTGGGTCGCGGCGGTGCTGGTGCGGCCGCCGGCGGGAAGCTCGGGAAGCGGCGGATCGGGTCTCAGGCGGTGCAGCGCGCTCGCCGACGCGAGGCGCGGGGGCGGCGATCGTCTCAGGTGAGGTTAGGGTTAGGGTTTTCTTTTCTTTCCTATTGTGTGGATGTCGGTGGTTGCGTTTTCCGGCCAGTGGCCGTGGGGTTTTGGCGATGAGCGGGATGTTGGCGGTGGTCTGGTTGTGTCGGGTGGTGTTGGTGCTGGTCGCCTAGGCGGAGGTGGTCGTCTGTGGTGATGGCGGTGATGGTCGGTGGTGATGGTGCTGTTGGGACGGGGTGTAGGAGGTGGTGATGGCAGTAGCGGTGGATGCTGTGGCCGGCTTGGCCGGGGTTGGCCGGTGGCCAGGGAGTCGGGCGGTCCGAGTCGATCGGGACAGTAGGTGGCGACGGCTAGGCTAGGTTAGGGGTTAGGAATTGGTTTTGGGTTGTCCTGCGAGACATAGCCTTGGGGTCGAGTTCGTGTCCGGCGTGTGGACACGACGAAGAAGATGAATGTAAATGTAATATAAATAAAAATATAGTGGAAGGGGAGGGGGACATCGATACGATGCACGATCTTTGGGTTGTGGAAATTTTTGTGGAAGAATTTGTGGAGAGAAATAATGGAGGAGTACCTGCCTATTTATAGGATGTGGAATTCCCATTTGGATAGGATTAGGATTAGATTTAAAACCCAAAATAGATAATTCTCTACTTAATTTAAAACAATAAATCAAATTCAAATCCAATACAATCCAATTTAAATTAAATTCTCTTAGTTTTAAATCGATGGAATAAATCAAATTTTAGATATTTAACTATCTAAATAAATCCAAAAATCAAATCAAGGTTTAAATGGCCACAATGACTTTCAAATATATTTTTCAAAATACCAATAATAATAATTTCGAAAATCATAATTATTTTTAAATACCTTTTTAAATATTAAAATATTTATATTAATAAATCTAGAAAATTATATTTTTTTATTGAAAATAATCTAGCAACATATTTATGAAATATATGTATGATCAAATAATATTTATTCTAATTGAAAGGCTTTTCATAAATAAATTTAGAAAATTTTGATAGCCAAATTAAATATTACATATTATTTTGAAACTATAAAAATAAGAAAATATGTATGCTCGCACATATTCGCACTCGACGAGCAAGAAAATAATTTCGTGCGCGACGTACAATACGACCATACGACGTACAATACAAAATTTTAAATCGGTACCAAATTTAATAAAAAAATAAATAGTAGAAATTTAGGGGTTTTACATCATATCCAACTTAAAAGAATTTCGTCCTCGAAATTAAGAATTTCGTAGGGGGGTGGGAAGACACAAGGGGGTTTCGATGGGAAACAATCGATAACTAATCATGACGTAAGAATCACGATCTGGATCATAGAAAATTAATACGGTATGGTCACGGGTAATGAATGAGGGTCACGATTTAGAGAACGAAATAGATTCGCCTTAATTAAGCGATTAGAGGGTCATGACAATAATTATAGGGCCGAAAAAAGGACGAGTAGTTTAGGAGGGAGAAATAGCAATATCGAGTGATAATGGTCATAGGTGATAGGATAGCTAGAGGAAGTGCTAGTATAACGCCTTCGTCCTTCTAAAATAGGTGAAGGCGAAAGCAAGATAGAGTTCGAAGGAGGCGTTATCGAATACGAATACGTGATTCAAAGACGATTGAATAATTTCAAAGGAATTGTCAAGGCAGTCGTGGATGGGATTCTAGAGGACAAGTTTAGCTATGTCCCCATCCACGTAGAATAATAGACAAAAGCGAACCAAAGTGCACTTGGATGATCAGACCATTATGCACCGGTTCTGATTAGACAACATGTTAGTGAGCGGCCGCTCAATAGCATAAGTCATGAACAAACTCGATAAATGGATGAGTTTGCAAAACTAGATTATAGTGGCAACATTAGTCAACGTGATAAAAACATAGGCACGAGAAATTTAGATTAAAAGAAGGTAGAATGATTCTAAGTCATACAGTTGTCCTATAGTCTTCTTGCCCAAGTCCTTGGTTGGCTAGACGGGTTAGGTCCTCTAGATTCTAGGATCTAAATAAGCTTGCTAATATAGGTCACTAGGTCAAAGGGGTTGCTAGGTCATAAGGTAGTCTACCCAACTTAAAGAATTAAATTAATGGCGTCTTGGGACAACTAACTAGTAGGGTCAATCTCTAGCGAGCACGAAGGAAAGATAAGAATAGGGATGGAAGGAAGCAAGCAAGATGCAATTGATGAGTCAAACGGTAGATAAAATCAAGGAAAGAGGTCAAGTATGTGTATGAGATCCTAGACTTCTAATCCTATATGCAGGCTTCTTGGTACGGTAAAGTAACCAAACAATTTATCTAGACCTGCATGGGCCACCACAAAAACATGTAACGCCCCAGTCCCAAAATACGTAGAACTAGGAACGTAGACATGCCAGCTGTATTTATACGAAGTATACTCCAATATATGGAAGCCTCGTATAAATACATAAGCTGTAAATGCAGTAGAACCATAACTAAACTCATCCACACAGAATAAATGAATAAAAGACATCATATAAAGATAATGAATTATCTTGATACAATATATTGGGCGGAGACAAATTCACTACCAATAAAATAAAGAAAAGTACATAGAAAATGAAATGAGTGGCGAGCGAAGCAAAGACGATCCAAGTGCAATCATCCTCGAGGAAATAGCAAAGATCACGGCTAGAGCTAAAGCACCTGCGAAAGACAATAGCACACACCTGGCAAGACAACCAGGTCCTCAGAGGGACGTAACAAGACACATAATAGCATGCCATATAAACTGAATAAATATTGCTCAAATAAATAAGTTAATCGAATTTATAACATAGTCCAATATGCACCTACTGAACGAGCGTACCATCCTCCCAACCAAACAAGGACAGGAGATGGTAAACTAATTCACGACGACGTATCTTTCCATGCTATGAATCCAATATGGTATCCGGACCCCAACAAGGTTCAATACCTTCTCATCGAAGTAGTAAGTCACACCTACAACCAAACAAGGACAAGATGTGACGAACTAATCCGCGACAAGTTATTGTTCCAAGTCACGGTCAGATACAAGTACCCAAACCAAAAGTACTCGTACCTAACGGATAGGGTAGCCGACCGTTCTAAGTGAAATATTGTTAAGAACAATCCTTCCTACGCATGGGCCCTGGCTGAATAGGATCGGCATAGTCCACTCTTGGGCACCAGAGGCCCCAGCAGGAAGAGCATGGGTCATCAACCCCGTATCTCCAGCGGAGAGTCCGGGTCACAAGGAAAGTGCATCGAAGCCCATACGCTAAGGAATTGTCCTCCCCACCCAATGCCTATTGTGTTGTATCCACAACACAAACCACTATGACCGCTAAGTCAAACTAGCATGCAACCTCTATTAGCGGTTATTCCTATCGTACGGCTTGTACGTACTGGTGGCCAGCCAATCACGCACTTCCGTGTTCTACATACGACACACAACCTCGTGTTACAACGTGTCAAGGCCAATGAATACAACACACAAGGTGGTCCCTTAATTCTAGGTTTAATGTAAGAAAAATAATACATAGCAGGAAAATAAATGAACAGTAAGTTCTAGCAGTTATGCCATGTATTACAGTTTTTGCATAAAGAAAATAAATAATGCATGAAATATGAGCTAAAAATAAGTAAACAGCAATTGGCAAGGTGTCTTACCTGATAGTACGCCTGGTGTGCTGCGATAATCAATTTGGCACGATCTGCAACTTCGATGTAACAACTATGCGAGGTGACCTCGGATGGTGGCACGGACAGTTCCATTGGGTCCAGAAGGGTCAAATTGGTTAGGTTGGACATATGGTAGTCTCGAAATGGGCGAAGGAATAGGACTTGGATACGGACAGGAAAAATCGAAGAATAACGGATAAATAAATATTTATACGAGTTTTAGAGAATATTCCTAAAACTAGTTTTCATAAGTCAAAATATTTATAAGGAAAATGCAAACCTAAAGTCAAGAAAAAATCGTTTTCGGCAAAAACTCTATGTTTGTAAAGATACAACTCTAGATAGAAAAATATATATACTTTATTGCCAAAATATTTATATAAATACATCTTAAAAATCAAAATAGTTGTTTTATTTTTGTCAGAAAATAATATTTTCCTAAAACTTTTATAAATAATAATATTTAGCAAATAGATAGATTTGCAAGTAACAACAATAATAATCATAAGAAAATAATGAGTATAATAATAATAATAATAACTATCTTTAACAAATAATAATAATGAGAATAATAATAATAATAATAATATTATTAATACTGTACTTACAAAATATTCTTGTTAATGAAAACAACTAATAATGTACTATCAATAATAATAATACTAATAATGAAATAAGAATAATAATGAAACAATAATAATAATTTTAATAATAATAATAATAATAACTGTACCAATAATAATAATAATAGTGATAATAAAAACTTTACAAATACTGAATAGTAACTTAACCAAACAAAAAAAAACAAAAGCAAAACAACAAAAAAAAACGTAAAAACAAACAAAGGCACGAAACCCAAGTACTGTTGTTCTTCAAAATCAAGCAACAGAGACAAGAGGGAGAGAGAGAGTTGTGAAAAAAATCGAGAGGGGGAAAGAGGCAGTGAAAGAAAGCTAAAAGAAAAACAAAAGCAAAACGACAAAACAAAAAAACACATACACACAAAAAGGGGAAGCCCGCAACTGTGCTCTCCTGCCATTTATTTGAAGAAGAGAGAATTGAGGAGGAGCGGAAGAGTGGATCGGGAGGGGACAGGAAAAATTCGAGAGAGAGAGGGGGAAGTCAGAGAGGGAGTGGGTGAGCGAGGGTTATGGGTCGCCGGCGGACGGTGGATGGCGGTCCGGCGGCGAAGGGAAGGTGGCTCGCGTTGGTCATCTGGGTCGATCGCGGAGGAGGAAACGAAAGAGCGGGCGGAGGAGCTCGGATGGCGACGAGGAAAGGAAAGGAGAGGGGAGACGGTGGAAGGAGTGCACGCGGAGGGCGCTGCTCCGACGAGCGACGAAGAGAGGCAGAGTGGGGGTTTCAGGGACGTGTCTCCGGTGGACAACGAGGAGAGGGTCGCCGGAGGAACGATCAGACGGCGAGGGGGCTGTTCGAGCGGGCGGTGGAGGTTCGCCGGGAACGGCGGGTTTTCACGGGGGGAGCGAGGGTTGAAGAGGGCGGCCACGGCGCTGGGTCGCGGCGGCGCTGGTGCGGCCGCCGGCGGGAAGCTCGGGAAGCGACGGATCGGGTCTCAGGCAGTGCAGCGCGCTCGCCGACGCGAGGCGCGGGGGCGGCGATCGTCTCAGGTGAGGTTAGGGTTAGGGTTTTCTTTCCTTTCCTATTGTGTGGATATCGGTGGTTGCGTTTTCCGGCCAGTGGTCGTGGGGTTTTGGCGATGAGCGGGATGTTGGCGGTGGTCTGGTTGTGTCGGATGGTGTTGGTGCTGGTCACCTAGGCGGAGGTGGTCGTCTGTGGTGATGGCGGTGATGGTCGATAGTGATGGTGCTGTTGGGACGGGGTGTAGGAGGTGGTGATGGCAGTAGCGATGGAGGCTGTGGTCGGCTTGGCCGGGGTTGGCCTGTGGGCAGGGAGTCGGGCGATCCGAGTCGATCGGGACAGTAGGTGGCGACGGCTAGGTTAGGTTAGGGGTTAGGAATTGGTTTTGGGTTGTCCTGCGAGACATAGCCTTGGGGTCGAGTTCGTGTCCGGCGTGTATACACGACGAAGAAGATGAATGTAAATGTAATATAAATAAAAATATAGTGGAAGGGGAGGGAGACACCGACACGATGCACGATCTTTGGGTTGTGGAAATTTTTGTGGAAGAATTTATGGAGAGAAATAATGGAGGAGTACCTGCCTATTTATAGGATGTGGGAATTCCCATTTGGATATGATTAGGATTAGATTTAAAACCCAAAATAGATAATTCTCTACTTAATTTAAAACAATAAATCAAATCCAAATCCAATACAATCCAATTTAAATTAAATTCTCTTAGTTTAAAATCGATAGAATAAATCAAATTTCAGATATTTAACTATCTAAATAAATCCAAAAATCAAATCAAGGTTTAAATGGCCACAATGACTTTCAAATATATTTTTCAAAATACCAACAATAATAATTTCAAAAATCATAATTATTTTTAAATACCTTTTTAAATATTAAAATATTTATATTAATAAATCTAGAAAATTATTTTTTTTATTGAAAATAATCTAGCAACATATTTATGAAATATATGTATGATCAAATAATATTTATTTTAATTGAAAGGCTTTTCATAAATAAATTTAGAAAATTTTGATAGCCAAATTAAATATTACATATTATTTTGAAACTATAAAAATAAGAAAATATGTATGCTCGCACATATTCGCACTCGACGAGCAAGAAAATAATTTCGTGCGCGACGTACAATACGACCATGCGACGTACAATACAAAATTTTAAATCGGTACCAAATTTAATAAAAAAATAAATAGTAGAAATTTAGGGGTTTTACACCTCATCAGCGTCTTCTTCTTCTGAAGAAGAAGTTTCATCCTCAGATTCCTTATTTTCTTCATAGATATCTTCTTCTTGAGGAGGAGGAGCCACAGGCTTTGTTGCAATGATGATATGTACAAAATGAACAAAATAAGTTAATATAGAAAATCATGATACATAATTTCGTATAGGTTTTGTATAATACCTAGAATATGTGCATTTTGTTCAAGATATGAATCATAATCGCCATCCCAGTCATCATCATTGAAGTCGAGAGCTGGCTCATCTGATGGAATACGGTCTCGATCAGCAGTGGATACAGCAGTAGCATCCCCCGTAACTTGTGCCTTGGTTGGCAAAGATAAATAGAGCGAGGAGCTAAGGCGTCCAGGAGACAAAAGTGTTACAGCTTTTGGTGCTACTACTGGTGGAGGGCCTGAAGATCCTTCTCCTGGATGAACTGGGAAAGAACCAATAAAATGATCCTCTTCAACCAAGGTGTCATCTTCTGGAGTGAGGGCTCTTGGTTTGGAAGGCCCTTTAGTGGTAGACTTCTTCTTTTTTTTCGGAGTTTTCTCTAGAAATGTGACGGCTGCACTTTGTTTTCTTTTTCGGCCTTTGCCAATGATGATAGGTTCTGTAGTTGGTTCTCCAACTCATATAGGGATAACTTCCAGATATGGATCTGGAATGCCAATATCGTCAAGGATGTCTGCTGGTACCCTGACCGGCTCCTCAATATTTTCTTCTTTAGGCCACCTCAGACTACCTCTCATATTGTAGCAGTGGGCAAAAGAACGAATTGAAGCATAAAAGTGAGCATACGTATGAAGTATACGTAGCTCTGTAGTACTGGTGGCGGTTGAGACTCTAAATTTGGCACCAGTACGAGTAGTACTGAAATATCTCCAACCCCTAGCAACGTCAAGTAGTTTCCCATAGTGACAAAAATTAATAGAGGGGTTACCAACATGAAGTTAGTCGTACCCAAATTGGCGAGCGAACCTACTGGGTAGATATGGTTCAAACGCACAATTATCTTCATTTCTGTACATCATGTGAGAAGGTCTGATGCACTGAAGCCATCTGAAGACTGATGGTGGCAATACAGCTCTTCCTTTGACTTCATCTTCAAACTGAATGCCAAAGCAATCTGCTGGAACTTGTGGCCGAGTACAGAAGAAGTTCCAACCATAAGAATAGTTCAGAACTGCCCGGGTATCCGCCACAGTCGTAGCAGTCCATGTAGCCTTGCTAAATTTTTGGAGGAAGACTTCCTCATTATCCCCAGGGCATGGTGGTAACAGATTATAATTGTGGTGCAACAACCAGCCTATTAAATAAGTATAGGGCATTTCTACCCTGGAGAAAACGTTCCGATGAGGAGCATTGTTGATTAACTCTTCACCGAAAGTCCTTAAACTTGTATTTATACGGCACACCATGGCCGATAGCAGATTGATTCTGACTTTAAAAACCAAGCGTACTGCTGGCCATAGTACGCTGCGGTGGATTCTGTCAACCGTTCCAGTACCCGGCACGACCCATCTTCTCAGCCATAAAGAAAGGAAGCCTGCCAACAAAGCTCTCTTAGAGATTTTCTGATTGCCGTATCTAAGGAAGCTCAAGGCTTCAGTTCCGACAGGAAATTCCCCAGTCTTTGTAGACAGATATTTATTCGGGAATTTGTAGGCAATCATCATATCCCAAATTTTGTTAAAGGGAATTGTCGAATCTATATTGATTGTCGGAGCTTTGCTTTCCTGAAACCTTTCTTTGTCATCTTTGGATATCTTATCCTTATGAAAGAAGAGATAAGTCGTCCACTTGTTGATGTACGCTAAATGAGATGTACTTTCATGCATTATAGTACAAATTATGTAGTGACACATCAATTCTTCATATACGTCAATCAACTGAGGGTTAGTCTCTCTGATTTCAGTAAGTTCCCTGTTGGAGGGAACGTATTCCTCATATGGGGCTTCCCCCATTGGCAGCTTCGAGATAAACTGCATCTCATGAAGAGCAAAGCCCATTTCACCTTTCGGGGTTGCAAAAGTTTTAGTTGAACTTATATATATCTCCATTAAAGCCATGAATAGGTTTCCGTTCGGGGGAATACCCTGACTAGTGGAAGCTATCGCTTCATACAAGCCAATGTCTTTCAGCTCTGTCTCGAAGTTCTTCATCATCCAAATACTTATCTGGATCCAGTTTTGGTTGAACGGAGTCGACCATCCCGGCAACCTAGAGTTTGTTTGGGGATATAATACAGCAACCTACATAAATTTGTTGATGAACATTTGGGTCTATACTGGTTGAATTAAACCCGAGTCTTCACTAGGATTAGATCCTGGCATGAGGCCAAAAATAGAAGTGACACCACCATTGGGAACACTAGCAAAATACCCCATATCATTAGCATGCTCCCTCTTGAAAACAATTCTACCCGGTCTTCCATGACTGTTGGGAGTCAAATTCTACAGCATTTGTCGATGGTGGGTAGTATAGAAGAATGCTGATAAAGGATAATCTATGTCCATATCCGGGAGATACATGGCTCAATCTCCAAATTTGAATACCCAAGACTCCTTCTTGGGGTGTGTCTGGGACTTACAGTCAATTGCATCCCCAAACAAGAAAGCTGGTTTTGCAAATTATTGTGCATCTAATGAAGTCAACAAATCCCCATTCATCATGGATAGCAACATCCTATCCCCTTGGGTTGCTATCAATTGTGCTCTCTCTATAGGGTAATCGGGGTTTGATTGAGAAAATGTTACGTGAGACAGATTCTCCAGATAATTCGAACCCATCCTGCCAACTGACGAGCCAAAGACTTCTACGAGTGGGTGAATTTGCAAGTCCACTGCAAAAAGAAAAAGAAATCAAGTTAGAGAAAATCTAATTTGATGTCATTTATGCAGATAAATTGGTCTAAATTTTACATATAAAAGGTAAAAAGTTTTCTAAATGTAAAAAGTCTTTTGTTTTTACACAAAGTCTTTTTCATTTTTTGGGAGATTTACGCTGGCACATTAGATGTGGACGTATTTCAAATTTTACGCTGGCACATTTGTGGGCGTATTTCAGTTTTACGCTGACACATTAGATGTGGGTATATTTCAGTTTTTATGCTGGCACATTTGTGAGCATATTTTACGCTGACACGTATAAACGTGGGCATATTTTTTAAACTCTATGCTGACACGTATAACGCGGGCGTATTTTGATTATCTCAGTTTTTATGCTAACACGTATAACGTGGGCGTGAAACAAAAGATCTTTGGTCTTTTTCTTAGCCGATGAGGTTCTATGGCCATAAGGGAGTATTTTACCCCTCATTGGAGGAGCTACGGCTGGGTTGGGCTGTCGATGTGGTGTTGACGACCGAACGGGGGTTTTCGCATGTTCAGCTGATGACGAATCGATGGCGGGTTTCTTCCCCTTGCTGCTGGCGGTTGATGATTTTTTGGGAGCCATCAGATCAAAGTGAGGTGTCGAAGAAGGAGAAGGCAAAGGGATTCGGGATTGCAAGAAGATGAGTAAAGTATTTTCTCTCTCGGAAAAGACCTATTTATAGAGAAATTCAAATCGGTTCAAATTCTATATTTTACGCCGACTGTTGGATATCCCCACTTTTACGCGGACATCTGTTGCGTATCCCGAATTTTACGATGACTGGTCAAATCTTGATTTTTACGCTTCTGTTCAAAGTGTTTCAAATTTTGAAGATATTTAAAAACTTTGAAGGGGTTCTTGTAGGAGCGTAAAAAAGGCTTCATAGAATGAGTCAAAAAAATGGAGCATTTCATTCAAAATGATCTACTTTAACACCCAGTTTTCCAGATGAGGATAATTTTGAAATTTTGTAATTATAATTATTATTTATTGATTATTATTTCATATTATGATTTTTGGTGATTTTTAATCATTTTTAAACTATTTAAAATTATGACTTGTGATTTTGACATTTTTACTATTGTTTGGTTTTAATTTCGAGGAATTTGTCACCCCCAGTTTTTAGGAACAGGGGTATTTTTGTCATTTTATATTTTTGAAATATTTTTGAAATTTATTTTATTATTTATGATATTGTTTTGGGATTATTTGAGTCGGGTTCGAATTTCAGCTCAATCCGACTTGAAACGGGGACCCGGGGGCAGTGTTGACTTTAGTGGACCCACACGCTAGTTAGGCATGGCCCAAATGATATTAATTTTATTCCATATTATATTAATTTTAGTTAGAGGTTAGACTAATTATTATGGATAAGGTTAGTGTGATTAGAGACTTTAGAATGACTAATTTAGCCCCAACCAATTAGCCCTTTCCTAATACTAATAGAATAGGTTAGTGGGGGCATTTTGGACCTTACCATAATAAGACAAATAGCCCCATATGGCCAGCCACTTTGGGAGAGGATAGGCTCAAGTTCATTTCATTATTCTCATCCACACTCTTTCTCTTGTTCTTCCCCAAATTTCTAGAGAGCAATCCCTAGCAATTTCTCCACCAAATCCTTCCATTTTGCCACCAAATCTTTTTCTTTCCTTCTCCATTCTAGCCAAGGAGGATGCTACCCATGTTTGGGAGGATTCGGAGCTCGTTCGTGTCCTTTTGGAATCTCTACGTGTCGGTGTCGCTCCGGGAAGGCTTTTCTTCGATTCGATCTAGCGGGAGGTATAAATCCCTTCTTCTTTTCATTTTCTCATGCATATAGGAATATTTTGAACCCATAGGAATGACTCCCATGGTTCTATCTCTATTTGTGTCCATTTCGTGTCCATTTGGAGGTCATAGGAGTGTTGTGGGTGTGTCTATGTGAGAAAACCCCAAATTTGGACACACTATGTGTTGTTCTTATGTATGCATGAATTATTACATGATTAATCTCATATTTTTATATTGGAGATGTGTTCTATAGTGTCTCATATATATATATTAGTGTAGAGAGTGAGTTCTTGATATATTATGTTATATACTTGTGTTTCTTTTGTCTCAAACTACCTAAATTTGTCATAATATTTATCCACGTTTTTAGTAGCAATGGCAACTTAGAAATGTCATAACTTTTAGCTTAAAACTCTGATTTATCTCCTGTATTTTTTAAAAGAACCGTATCGAAGTTAGTTTTCCAAATATATATTTTAATAAGCCAAATTCTGTCTGTAACTTTCTGTAGAATTATTTGAGTGTCAGCTGTACGAAAGATGAACGTGTTTCGGTATTTTCGTGATTTCGGGAGCTTCCGTACACGAAAATGCGATCCGTTTAAAGTTTCGGAATGCTAACAAGAAGAGGTACAACATACTTTAATCCTAGAATTTAATAAATGCCCAATTAGTACAGTATTGGTTTTAAGTAAAAGAGTGACTATACGATATATGCATTTTGTGTAACCTATGAGCCTATGTAGTATGGATATTAAATGAATATAGAGTATATAATGCATGATATATTAGATGAATAAAATGCTATATATATATGATATATATTCTCTTTACATTAATTTATATATATGGTTGAATGCAAGCATGTAGGAATGCTATTAATATAATGCATATAAGCAATGCATGAATGAAAGAATGATATACAATGTATGCATGAAAGTATATAATGAATGCTAGTTATGAATGCAAGATATATATGTAATGATAGATATGAATGCATAATATATAAATATTGTAATACAATATATAATGATAACATGTATGGTAATGTGGAGTATATGATGCAAGCATGAATGAATGGAGGAAATACATGTATATAGGTAATATAGAATGTAATATATGAAAGGAATGAATGATAATATATAACATGATATGTAAGGTAATACAAGCTATAAAATATATGATGTGTGTATGTTTGTATGTCTCTATGTTAATGTATGAAATGATATGAATATATAATGTATGCATATGTATAAAACATGTAGGTCATGCATAGATGCATGAATGAAATGAATGTTTGCAATATGTTAATATAAATACAAGTATCTAATACGCATGAATGTAAGTATAATATAATACGAGTATACATGTATGTATCATGTAAATGTAATATACATGATATGTATGTATGCATGTATACAAGGTAAGTATGTATGTATGTATTTCTATAAACTGAGTTAACCTATAACCTTTTACACACATGCATTCATACACCCTTTGACATCATGTATCCCATGTCACATACACCTACCTATCACGAAATTTTAGAACATTAACACATATCCTTACACACACATGCCAAACACACACATACTCACTTACTCTTTTACCTCTCTTTCTCTCTCTCTCTATATATATATATATATATATATGTATGTGCCTATATATATAGCTTTCCTATATATATCTATGTATATGAATATATGAATGTGAATAATATATATACATTATATGACTAACTTTGTGTGCCTTGTTAGCTTATGGTTTAGTTTTGTGCTTGGTTTAGCAAGTGACTTAGGCTATGAGTTAGTAGCTATCTCGGATACTTGATTTGCATATACTTAGTTTGTTTAGACCTAGAATAACTTGTTTGACCTAATTTAGGCTTGTTAGACCTAGTTTGACCATAGTTGACCTAGGTTTGACTTTCAGGGTTGACCAAGTTGACCAAGAGTTGACTTTTGTCTAGATTGACCTAGAATCATGTAGAATGCATAGTAGAACTCCATATTGTCATTTTGGACTTGTTGTGACTTGTGCTGTTCTGATTAGGAGCCAGACACCTCTTATCGGACAGTATATTTACTTTGGACATTCAGACATCAGGCGAGTACATTCTCTGATAGGTCTTTCATTTACTTGTCAATTACTGTACTTCAGTTCTAGTTAGTTTTATGTGATTCTTATAACACGTATGGATATTTCTGGATTCATGTATGCGACACACATACCATATTATCTGGCCTCTATTTCTAGAATCACTAATGGCATCACCTTCTGGAATCACTACAGGAACCACCTACTGGAATCACTCTGGAATCTTTTGCTGGTATTATTATGTTTGGCTGGACTCATCTCGGTTCTCGTGTCATTTTCTGGATTCACTTGTACTTGTGGGTGGGAAAATATTAGAGTAGACATGTGAACATTCCCAAATACTGGAACCACTCCCTTGGAATTATACTGGAACGATAGCCATTACGCACTTGGCCGAGTGTACGGTGTGCCGTATTACCTACAGCCATTCACATGTTGATCCCGATATTTTAAAACACACTATTAGAGTATAGGCTGGACTCACCCTGGAACCTTTGATCACCAACTGGACTCACCTTATACCGGACTCATCTTGTACTGGAACCACCTGGTATCAGATTCATGTTGTCTGGATTTACTTGGGTTTTGCTCTTGTTTACATTTATATTCTGGACTTATTATGTTACTTTAGTTCAGCTAGCTTTATTTTACAGTCTTCATTGCCATCATTCTTCTCTTGTTTTAGTTCTTACTTTCCTTGTATCTTATCTGTTCTCCATACCATCACCTGTATATAAACTGCCATATTCATCAATAAAACTGTCTATAACTGCTTTATAGTTTTCTGTCATTTACTTGGGTTTTCTATATGAGATGTGCTCGTTCCTGTCCTGACTGGACCTGTTGATAAATTTTACAGATAGCCTGGAGGTTGCCTGCTAGCCTAGAGGAGACACAGTAGAGGTTGTATAGTTAGTTATTTCAGTTGTATTGAATTGTATTTATTCCATGGATTACTGTATTGAGCTTTGATCTATTTTCTGGGTTTGTGTATCTTAGACACTTAGACTTCTATCTGCTGTATCTCTTTTGGATTTCATATTTTACCTATCTTTTATCTTGCTCTACCTTAGTTGTGATTGAGACTGTATCTGCTATGTCACCTCCAATCGGAAAGTATATACTGTACAGGTACCTTTATATTGTTAGATGTTTGACCTAGGACAGCGTTCTACCGCCGACACTGCGGCGTAGGCTGGACGTACCCACGTCTCGTACCCTTACTCTAGGGTGCGGGGCGTGACACATTTTTAGTGGTGGTCCATGCAGGTCGAGTTTATGTAGTGGTATTCGAACTAGAGTATCACTACAGCCCGCAGTAGGATTAGGATATTTTTGGAGGTACTCAATCACATTAGGAAAAACTCTTAATCCGATTCCTTTTGTCTAAAATTGTTGCTTATTGACTTCCCTTGAATATAAACTGTTCTACTTTGAATTTTCGTTTCATTCTCAGAAATTGCTTCTTGTTTTGATCTGTCTTCATGATGGTTATGAAGACACGATCTCATCGCTTCGGTTCGGGGGATACTATCGAGAGGCTGGCCACCTCTCGTCCTGTTTATCAGGGCCTCGAGACCGCAGCTTCTGTTGTGCCGACTCAGGTTGGCGTTTCTGCTACATTGGAGGTGCACCTCCGTCTGTACAGAGACTTTTCCCTTCGTTTCCAGTTTCTCTCAACAGTAGCGATTCATGCAGCATCAGCAGCAGATATTTGTGCAGTATCAGCATCAGGCTGGAGGAAACCAGCTGGGCGAGCTATCGTCAGGATAGTCGAGGATGCACAGATCGTTGGAGATCTTGCTGCAAGTTCCGTTCTTCTTAATTCCATTCCCGTAATTATCTTTTATAATTACCTTGAAATCGGATTCCATCTGTTCCTTGTTGATTGATTAATTTTGTCATGTTACTCTTTTGTTGTGTTTGTTTTTCTTCTGAGAAAATCATATGGGCTAAGTATCCTAAATCATGGGATCTAGAATCCTCGATAGTCGTGTTAGTTGGCATAGTGAGGACATGTAGTCAGATTTTGGATGTATTCTCGGGTATGGGAATTTAAGGTTTTCGCCGTCGCATGCGGCAGTACGAAAATTTTAAATACCATAAACCTAGAGGTACGTACCTTAGTCAAGGACTCTGTGATTATCGTAGCCTTGCTCACTAGCATGATGAAGACTCTGGACAACATGATTTTGGACAGACGCATATGATTAACAGATTGTATCTTGAGAAGGTTTAAACATCATACCCTTTTGATTGTTATAAATGACTTAGGAGTAGGGATATTTAGTTTTGTAGAGCTTATTCATAGGTAGTTCCTTTATAGTATAATGGTATGATGACTTGTAGAGTGTCTCTACCCTAGAGGTGATAGTTAGCATTGGTGTTAGAATAGTAACCCATTGCAGATAATTCTTCTGTTATCTATAATACCAACCAGTTACACATAGGATGTTAGTATGCCTTACAGCCTTGATGATTATTACTACTTTCCCTTACCTTTTCCAGTGAGGCACCCATTACCAGAGCCTGCCTTTGAGTATAGTTGTAGATTCACCTAAGACCGAGAGGTCTATTTGCATAGATAGATTGCAGATGATATTGGCATATGGGATATAGGTTAGTTGGTATCTATAGGCCATTGTTGTATAGGGTTATAAACGTGTTGTTTAGCCTATACTTGGTTCAGTTTTCCATTTTAGTTAAGTTCTCTTCGTGTTGAGTTCCTTTGTGTTGATCACCTTTATAGGCAGTGTGCAGACCCTTCACTAGATGCCATGTCCCCTTGATTCAGACCATTCATCCTTAGCCTAGTTCTAAGCATTGTTTCAGACCTTTATAAGTTTAGTCTGCCTTAACCCTTGGTTGATCAGTCATGTATATATATATATATATATATATATATATATATATATATATAGATGATATACTTAGGATATATGTGATGGGTTGTTGTTGTTGAGCATATATATATATATATATATATATATATATATATATATATATATATATATATATATATTTATATATATATATATATATATATATATATATATATATATGTGGTATTTGGTATTCATGTGCTTAGCTTGTAGGTATTTAGTTATAGGTGACTTGATAGGATTGGGAAGTTAAGAGCTAGTCTATTATAGAGTTTCTCTTTTGCTAAATTCTAGTTGCCAACACCTAGATAGCTAGCATAGGTAAAACCTTAAGAAGTTGACCAGTTGATGACCAAGTACTTGGATGTTGAGAAATTGACTAGTGATTGATCCTTGACTATGTTTGACATAGAAGGGGGTGCGATCATCTAAATTTCGAGGACGAAATTTTTATAAGGTGGGTAGGATTGTAACACCCAGTTTTCCAGATGAGGGTAATTTTGAAATTTTGTAATTATAATTATTATTTATTGATTATTATTTCATATTATGATTTTTGGTAATTTTTAATCATTTTTAAACTATTTAAAATTATGACTTGTGATTTTGATATTTTACAATTGTTTGGTTTTAATTTCGAGAAATTTGTCACCCCCAATTTTTAGGAACAGGGGTATTTTTGTTATTTTGTATTTTTGAAATATTTTTGAAATTTATTTTATTATTTATGATATTGTTTTGGGATTATTTGAGTCGGGTTCGAATTTCAGCTCAATCCGACTTGAAACGGGGACCCGGGGGCAGTGTTGACTTTAGTGGACCCACACACTAGTTAGGCATGGCCCATATGATATTAATTTTAGTCCATATTATATTACTTTTAGTTAGAGGTTAGACTAATTATTATGGATAAGGTTAGTGTGATTAGAGACTTTAGAATGACTAATTTAGCCCCAACCAATTAGCCCTTTCCTAATACTAATAGAATAGGTTAGTGGAGGCATTTTGGACCTTACCATAATAGAACAAATAGTCCCATATGGCCAGCCACTTTGGGAGAGGATAGGCTCAAGTTCATTTCATTATTCTCATCCACACTCTCTCTCTTGTTCTTTCCCAAATTTCTAGAGAGCAATCCCTAGCAATTTCTCCACAAAATCCTTCCATTTCGCCACCAAATCTTCTTCTTTCCTTCTCTATTCTAGCCAAGGAGGAAGCTACCCAAGTTTGGGAGGATTCGGAGCTCGTTCGTGTCCTTTTGGAATCTCTACGTGTCGGTGTCGCTCCGGAAAGGCTTTTCTTCGATTCGATCTACCGGGAGGTATAAATCCCTTCTCCTTTTCATTTCCTCATGCATATAAGAATATTTTGAACCCATAGGAATGACTCCCATGGTTGTATCTCCATTTGTGTCCATTTCGTGTCCATTTGGAGGTCATAGGAGTGTCCTTTGTGTTGTGGGTGTGTCCATGTGAGAAAACCCCAAATTTGGACACACACTGTGTTGTTGTTATGTATGAATGAATTATTACATGTTTAATCTCATAATTTTATATTGGAGATGTGTTCTATAGTGTCTCATATATATATATATTAGTGTAGAGAGTGAGTTCTTGATATATTATGTTATATACTTGTGTTTTTTTTGTCTCAAACTACCTAAATTCGTCATAAAATTTATCCACGTTTTTAGTAGCAATGGCAACTTAGAAATGTCATAACTTTTAGCTTAAACTCCGATTTATCTTTTATTTTTTTTAAAAGAACCGTATCGAAGTTAGCTTTCCAAATATATTTTTTAATAAGCCAAATTCTTTCTGTAACTTTCTGTAGAATTATTTGAGTGTCAGCTGTACGAAAGATGAACATGTTTCGGTACTTTTGCGATTCCGGGAGCTTCCGGACACGAAAATGCGATCCGTTTAAAGTTTCAGAAAGCTAATACGAAGAGCTACAACATACTATAATCCTAGAATTTAATAAATGCCCAATTGGTACAGTATTGGTTTTAAGTAGAAGAGTGACTATACGATATATGCATTTTGTGTAACCTATGAGCCTATGTAGTATGGATATTAAATGAATATAGAGTATGTAATGCATGATATATTAGATGAATAAAATGATATATATATATATGATATATATTCTATTTACATTAATTTATATATATGGTTGAATGCAAGTATGTAGGAATGCTATTAATATAATGCATATAAGCAATGCATGAATGAAAGAATGATATACAATGTATGCATGAAAGTATATAATGAATGCTAGTTATGAATGCAAGATATATATGTAATGATAGATATGAATGCATAATGTATAAATATTGTAATACAATATATAATGATAACATGTATGGTAATGTAGAGTATATGATGCAAGCATGAATGAATGGAGGAAATACATGTATATAGGTAATATAGAATGTAATATATGAAAGGAACGAATGATAATATATAACATGATATGTAAGGTAATACAAGGTATGAAATATATGATGTGTGTACGTTTGTATGTCTCTATGTTAATGTATGAAATGATATGAATATACAATGTATGCATATGTATAAAATATGTAGGTAATGCATAGATGCATGAATGAAATAAATGTTTGCAATATGTTAATATAAATACAAGTATCTAATATGTATGAATGTAAGTATAATATAATACGAGTATACATGTATGTATCATGTAAATGTAATATACATGATATATATGTATGCATGTATACAAGGTAAGTATGTATGTATGTATTTCTATAAACTGAGTTAACCTATAACCTTTTACATACATGCATTCATACACCCTTTGATATCATGTATCCCATGTCACATACACCTACCTACCACGAAATTTTAGAACATTAACACATATCCTTTCACACACATGCCAAACACACACATACTCACTTACTCTTTTACCTCTCTTTCTATATATATATATATATATATATATATATATATATATATATATATATATATATATATATATATATATATATATATATGTATGTATGCATGCATGTATGTATGTATGTATGTATGTATGTATGTATGTATGTGCCTATATATATAGATTTCCTATATATATCTATGTATATGAATATGTGAATGTGAATAATATATATACATTATATGACTAAGTTTGTGTGCCTTGTTAGCTTATGGTTTAGTTTTGTGCTTGGTTTAGCAAGTGACTTAGGCTATGAGTTAGTAGCTATCTCGGATACTTGATTTGCATATACTTAGTTTGTTTAGACCTAGAATAACTTGTTTGACCTAATTTAGACTTGTTAGACCTAGTTTGACCATAGTTGACCTAGGTTTGACTTTCAGGGTTGACCAAGTTGACCAAGAGTTGACTTTGGTCTAGATTGACCTAGAATAATGTAGAATGCATAGTAGAACTCAATATTGTCATTTTGGACTTGTTGTGACTTGTGCTGTTCTGATTAGGAGCCAGACACCTCTCATCGGATAGTATATTTACTTTGGACATTCAGACATCAGGCGAGTACATTCTCTGATAGATCTTTCATTTACTTGTCAATTACTGTACTTCAGTTCTAGTTAGTTTTATGTGATTATTATAACACGTATGGATATTTCTGGATTCATGTATGCGACACACATACCATATTATCTGGCCTCTATTTCTGGAATCACTACTGGCATCACCTTCTGGAATCACTACTGAAACCACCTACTGGAATCACTCTGGAATCTTTTGCTGGTATCATTATGTTTGGCTGGACTCATCTCGATTCTCGTATCGTTTTCTGGATTCACTTGTACTTGTGGGCGGGGAAATATTGGAGTAGACATGTGAACATTCCCAAATACTGGAACCACTCCCTTGGAATTATACTGGAACGATAGCCATCCCACACTTGGCCGAGTGTGCGGTGTGCCGTATTACCTACAGCCGTTCACATGTCGATCCCGATATTTTAAAACACACTGTTAGAGTATAGGCTGGACTCACCTTTGAACGTTTGATCACCAACTGGACTCACCTTATACCGGACTCATCTTGTACTGGAACCACCTGGTATCAGATTCATGTTGTCTGGATTTACTTGGGTTTTGCACTTGTTTACATTTATATTCTGGACTTATTATGTTACTTTAGTTCAGCTAGATTTATTTTACAGTCTTCATTGCCATCATTCTTCTCTTGTTTTAGTTTTTACTTTTCTTATATCTTATCTGTTCTCCATACCATCACCTGTATATAAACTTCCATATTCATCAATAAAACTGTCTATAACTGCTTTATAGTTATCTGTCATTTACTTGGGTTTTCTAGATGAGATGTGCTCGTTCCTGTCCTGACTGGACCTGTTGATAAATTTTATAGATAGCCTGGAGGTTGCCTGCTAGCCTAGAGGAGACACAGTAGAGGTTGTATAGTTAGTTATTTCAGTTGTATTGAATTGTATTTATTCTATGGATTACTGTATTGAGCTTTGAGATATTTTCTGGGTTTGTGTATCTTAGACACTTAGACTTCTATCTGCTGTATCTCTTTTGGATTTCATGTTTTACCTATCTTTTATCTTGCTCTACCTTAGTTGTGATTGAGACTGTATCTTCTATGTCACCTCCATTCGGAAAGTATATACTGTACAGGTACCTTTATATTGTTAGATGTTTGACCTAGGACAGCGTTCTACCACCGACACTACGGCGTAGGCTGGACGTACCTACGTCTCGTACCCTTACTCTAGTGTACGAGTCGTGACATCTACTTTACGCCTAAGACAGGATAATCACTTTATGCCAAGGTCAAGCCAATGGTTTTACGCCTAAGACAGGCTAACCACTTTACGCTGGACAAAGCTGTCGAGTCTTGCATTTAATGCAAAGTCTGACATGAAGATTTAATGACGGCATATATCACAAAATTCGAGGGGATTTGTTTTACACAGAGACCAATGTTGTCGTTTAGTATGTGGACTGAGCTATTTTACGCTCACAATATGGCTTCTTTTACGCATGAAGACTATATGAGTTTTTATGCTCAAAAGTTGACGTGTGCGTAAAGTTTATTTGGGCTACTTTTATGCTCAAGGTTGTTTAACAACCACTTTACGCGGGAAGTCCATGTCAGGGCTATTTTACGCCTAGTCTACTACTTTACGCTCAGAGTATATTTCGGTTGTTTTTACGCCCTATTCTTCTTCACCAATTTGGAACGTGGTTTGCCTACATGGCTTTCATGCCACATATCTCGAAGAACGTGTGTACGTGCATCCTATTTTTATTGAAATGATGGGACACGTGTCAATGTATGCAGAGGATGACTTCGGTCATGGGTAGCAGTTATTAGCGTAAAGGCGAAACTTTTGCTGAGTTTTTACGCACAAGAAGCCAAGTCTATAAATAGACTTATTTTCTCATATCAAAGACACAGAGACAGGAGGAGAGAAAACAGAGAGATTAGAACTCAGAGATTTTGATTCCCAGAGCATTCTTCTTCAACCTTTCTTTCAGAACAGAGCGAAGCAAAGCAGAAAAGCATTCGGCCTCGCCATCAGTGCCCAAGTGCGTCGATACTTTTCTGGTGACTTAGTTCTTCCGACTATTCATCTTTTAGCAGTGATCTTCATCATCATCGTATGGTCCAAGGAACAAAGTGATCATTTACAGATCAGACTTCCATAGCAATACTTCCCAGAATCAAATTTGTACTTCTTGTACTTTTTCTCGTTTTATTTTCAAAAGCCAATTTTCTGGCATTTTTGTTAAGTGAAACACCAAGTGTGTGTGAGTGAAGTGAGGCAATGCATAGGTGTGTGAATGTGTGATAAACTAGAGGGTTTGTGTCATATGGTATGTAACAGTGTGAAGGAAAATCAGTGAACATGAGTAAAACAGTAATGGGTGTGATGTATAAAACAGTGAAGAAAACTGAGATAAAACAGTGATGCAATTGAGTGGGAAAACAGTGTAGATAAACTCAGATTTACACATCCCAAAATAGTTCAAAACCAAATACCAATCTCAGTTTTAAATATAAATCAAACAGTTCAAATAACTCATGAACACACATAAAAACCAATTAACAGGTCCCCATATTACATCCCAGATTTAAACTCAGATTTAAATATTGAATCTAAACTGTGCAACAACTCATATATACACATAGATACCATTTAAACAGTCCTTAAATTGAAGTCCCAGATTTAAACTCAATCCTCATCCAAACAATCTAAATTTTAACACCCACTTAGGGATCACATAGGTGAACAAGTTAGAGGTTAAAAACCATGAAATTAATAGTTTAAACTAGGTCAAAAATGATGACAAAATTGGATTTACAAAACTGGAAAAAAAATCAGAAAGTAAGACTGAATATGAAGGTTTCAGTAAAATAGGAAAATGGAGAGTTGAACAATGAAATTAAATTAAAACACTAATTCAGTGGTAGGTAATGAAAGAACACAATGTGTACGTGTTACCTAATGTGTTTGTGTCCACAAAAGTGGACACAAACGTGTCCAATCACATAAAACCCAAAAATAGGAAACACGGTGAAGTAGGCAGCGTGCACGTGTTCACGGTGTCCGTGTGCACGACACGACACGACACAACCCACGTGGTTGTGTCCAAGGGTCGACCTAGACTAGGGCTAGGGATAGGACACCCTGCGACGTGTCCACGTCGCATGTACGCGACACAAGACACGCGTGTCAGTGGTCGTTTTCAACAGAAAACTGTGCAGTGCAAGAATGGTGCTCGCGTTCGTGCGTGTCCGACACAACACGTGGGGCTCTGAAACTTGGGGAGCCCCGTGTCAGTGTCGGCCCCGTGCTACACGTCAAATTTTGCGTGTCGAGGAGCCGTGTCCGTGTCGCAATCGTGCCCGAGCAGCAGGGCATGCACAGTACCTGTGCACGCACGCGCACGACCACTTGTTCGTGTGTTCGTGTGGACTTGACACGACACTAAGATGACACAAAATCAACAGAAACGTGTAAGCGAGACCTAAAACTAATTTCCTATTCAAACACAATCTCAAAAATCACACGAAATGCCCATTGGAGCATTTCATCAAACACGTGCCAAGTGACACTGATACGTGTCCAAAAAGGACACGAAATGGACACAAATTTTGGGAATTCCTATTCCTACAGTTAGGTTAGGTCTAGGGCTCCCTAAATACGAAATAAAATCAAGATTCTATGGAGGAAATTGAAAGTTACCTATATGTGTCAAATCCTTCAAAAAGCTTCAAAGAGAGGTACTCCTCTAGATGGCCAAACTCCTGCAAAGGGCTCCCCAGCTGAGAATACTCATAACCAACAGCAAGAGGAGTAAAATTAGAACCCAATGCAATTGGGTTGGGGGAAAAAGGATTTAAAATGGATTTACTATGATTTATTGAAGATGGGGGCTTACCTCTTTCTAAAACTTGACAAAAATCCTAATGGAGGCTAGCCCTAACTTTGAGGGGTATTAAATAGGATGGGGCAGACTATCATGACCAGCCATGGGCTGATTAGAATTAGGGTTAGCTACATGGTGTGGGCCTATGGGCTTTAAGGCTCAAGTCATTAGTCATGACTTATGAAATCATAAGCCATTCTAGCCTAATCAATTCCTAATCTCTCCAAACAAGTTCCAATGACTTAACCCTTACTAACTTAGGTCAAACCAAGGTTACTTAACCTAACCAAGTGGCCATAACCTAGGTTAGTCGCCTAGTCAACACTAGACAAAGTCAACTATAGGGCCAAAATCAATTATACTAAAAATCACTAAAAATCACTAAAAATCATATTAATTATAATAAATCCAAATAATAATTCCAAATAATTCAAAAAAATTCAAAAATGACCAAAATGACCAAAATACCCCAAGCTAGAAAAGTGGTAGTGACATGAACCTCTCTCTTCAAACTTCACTCTTCTTCTTCATTTGTTAGCCGACAGAACTCATTTCCTCTCACTAAAATCTTATTTTCTTCCTCACCTAAACTCATTCTCAACCGAACTATCCAGAGACTAGCCCCCATCATCATCTTCTTTTCGCAGCCTTCAAAATTTCCTCCTCCCCTTCTTCCTACGCGCTCAGAACTTTAGGTCTTCCTCTCTTATTTAGTTTAGCCGACAGGATTTTCCCCCAATCCCAACTTTTTCTTCAACCCATTCCTCTTCACTCTTATCAAAAAAACCCTAGATTCTAGGTTCTACTTCTCCTGACTATGAAATCCCAACCTAATCTAAAAACTCCAGAGACAAGCAAGAAGGAAAAAGGGGTTCGAGAGGGAGAGGCGAATGCTCACCTCGAAGCACGGCGGGGATGTCGATCCCGACGAGCGGAGAACTATGGCCACGAGCAGCTCGACGGTGGCGGCTCTGTGTCGAACTCAGTCGATGCAGAGCTCCTGAGTGGTGGTGGTCGAGATAACTCTGGTACGGCGTCTTCGTCAGCGGCTAAATCTCGTTTCCCGGTGGCGGCTCTGCCGAACTCCGGTGGTGGCTCTGCCGAACTCCGGTGGTGGCGTTCTATGCGCGTCTCCGGGATGATGGTTCTCGGCAAGGTCGGCGACTCGGACTTCAGGGCGGCGCTCTTCGGCGGCGTCCAGGCGTCTTCGTTCCTCAGCGTGGAGGCAGCTAGGTCTAGTCGGTGGTTCCCGGTGACACGGCTCGACTCCCAAAGGAACGACGTGGCTCAGCGCTGATGGTGGTGGCATGGTCTCCAATATCAAGCGTGGCAGTCGAGGTCGACGTTCGACGGAGGCTCTGGCGAAGATGACGGTGGTGCTCGAAGGACGAGCGGCTGAGCTCCGGTGGTGGTGCTCCTCCATCAGAGAGAGAGAAAGAGAGAGAGAACAGGAGAGAGAAATTGATGATGTGTCAGAATATAATTTTGGAAACTGTGCTGTCAGAATTGGAGACTGTGCCATATAATTTATACTAATAAAATATTTAGTGTGTGCATGTGTGTGCAGTAGGAACAATGGAATGACTGTAATTTATTGCAGATCTGGGGGCTTTTAGTTTAGTGGCATAGTAGTAATAACAAATAGATCTGGGGGTATTTAGTGTATACCTGTAATAAATTTGTTAGAGAATAACTAACAGAATTTCAAATTCAAAAATCAAACAGTTTTAAAAAAAACAATTCAAAATAGTATTTTAAAATATAATTTCAAAAATCAATATTCCCTCCAACAGATTTTCAAAAATAGGATTAGCTAATTCTAATTAATATCAACAGGTTTTCAAAGAGATTTTTCAAATTCAAATTAGTTAGTCTGCATCTTACTAACTCCAGCTAATTAACCAATCTAATTAAATTAATTATCTAACCGATCATTAGTTAAAAGGATTGAAATAGTTAACTTTTTAATTTAATAATACGAAATTAGTTAGTAATAATAACAATATTGTAATTAAGTAGGAAATCTAAAATCAGTATTAAAATCAGTCTTGACATTAATAGTCGAAAATCAAGCTTAGCAATATTAATAATTAATGTAAAGAATTAATCTACACTCACATGAAATAATATTATACTTCCACTAGAAAATTTAAGAAAATTACCAAAAATTTGGTTAAGGGAGTTACAGCTAGTAAAAGTCAGACCAAATGGAGAAGGGAGAATAACCTCTATAGGCTTCTTATTTTAAATGCTATGGAGGACTCCCTGACGTAATCATATTCTAAGAAGACTACCGCCAGAGAGATATTGGAGTCTCTGGAGAAACTGTATGAATATGACAAGAATAGGAGCAAGATATTTGTGGTTAAAAAATATCACAAGTGGCTCTTTGAAGACGAAAAAACGATGATGCCTCAGGTGATGGAATTCCTGAAGTTGCATAAAAGTTGGAATATGAGGGGATGCCCCTCAATGACAAGTTCATTGTCGGAGGAATCGTCTCCAAGCTCTCCGCTGTTTGGACCAAGTTCTATGCAAACAGGCATAGGATAAAATTGGAGATCAGTCTGGAAGATCTCCTACAAGAAATCTATGTTGAGGACCAGATGAGGGCACAACTGAAGGTGGACATTCTATCCAAACAAATGTTTAACGCCAATTTGGTCCGTACTAAAGAATCCAAGGAAAAGCAGGCGGCTTCTCACATCAAGAAGAAGGACCTCAACAATCTAAAAGTGAAGGGGACTTCTTTCAAGCAACAGAAGCCAAAGTCTAATTTAGCTTGCTTCAAATATGGCAAGAATGGCCACTTCATGAGTGAATGCAATCTAAGCCCAAGAAATTAGAGTAGGGTGAGCCTAGTACGGTTTCAATGATCACTGACATTATTGTCATGATTGCTCATGTCACTACGGTGGGTGCTAACTCTGACTGGTGGGTAGATACTAATGCCACCTGCCATGGCTGCTCAAGCAAGGAATGGTTCACCACATACACACCAACTTTTGAAGTTGTTATGGTGGCGAACCAGGCACAAGCTGAAGTGCAAGGGATCAGGACGGTGGTGTTGAAGCTGACTTCAGGAAAGTCTCTGACGCTTTAAGGTGTGAAGAATGTACCTGCTATCGCAAGGAACTTAATCTCTGGAGGCCTACTCTGTAATGCAGGTCTAAGGATGGACATCAATGCTGGCTAGATGGTGATGTCCATAAAGGAAATATACTTCGGGAAAGTGTTTTGTACCGAAGGAATGTTTAAAATTTAGCTTGTAAATCAGTCTATGTTATTAATGTAATCACTTATTCTGATTATACTCTTGAGTTGTGGCATAATAGACTATGACATGTTCATTCTAAAAGAATAAACATAATGTCTAGTCTACGATTTATCTCCAAATGTGGAGGTAAGGTAGAAAAATGTAAAATATGTGATCAGACGAAGATCATAAAAAAATCCTTTCCTCGGGTTAATCGAAGTACAGATCTTCTGGAGTTGGTACACTCCGAGAAGAGTGATGCTCGGAGATTTCTTGATATTGAATCAAATCATATCACTGAATCTCGCGACGCAGAATATTTTGAAGATAAATTTGTAATGCACAAGAACATTATTCTTGCGGATATTTCGGAGAATAATGATGGTGTACAGGAAACTAAAGTTTCCAATGAGTACGTAGTCCAAGAAGAAGTTGTTGAAACAAATGTTGAACTAGAACTCGCTGAGCCGTCAACTAAGCGAGTGAGAACGCCAAAGGACTTTGAAAATGACTTTGTCACCTATCATGTGGAAGCAGATCCCCTTACCTACGATAAGGTGATGAAGACAAGAGACACTATTTTCTGAAAAGAGGCGATAGACAATGAGTTTGATTCAATCACCTCTAATAACACTTGGGTGTTGGTTGATCTTCCTGAAGGAGCAAATTCTATCGGATGCAAATGGATCTTCAGGAAGAAGATGAAAGCAGATGGAACTATTAAAAGTTCAAGGCTAGGCTAGTAGCCAAGGGGTTTTCTCAGAAGCAGGGGATCGACTACTTTGATATGTATGCTCCAGTAGCCCGGATGACCACCATCAGAATGTTAATTACTCTTGCAGTAACACATAAGTTGGTGATACATCAGATGAATGTAAAAACTGCTTTCCTATATAGCGAATTGACCGAAGAGATTTACATGCAACAACCAGAGAAATTTGTCGTCAAGGTTCTTGAAGACAAAGTCTGCAAGTTGGTGAAATCCTTGTATGGTCTTAAACAGGCTCCCAAGATGTGGCACGAGAAGTTTGATAAGGTTATCAGGTAAAATGGATACAGGGTCAACGAGACGGACAAGTGTGTTTACACAAAGTTCGCTGATGGAAGAAGTATAATTGTTTGTCTGTACGTAGACGACATGCTGATCCTAGGTACGGATATGGGCTGTGTCACGGAGAAATTTTTTTTATCTCGACTAAGTTTAGTATGAAGGACTTGGGGAAAGCTGATGTGATCTTGGGGATCAAGATCATCCGGACGAAAACTGGACTGGCGTTGTCACAGTCTCATTATATTAAGAAAATGATCACCCGTTCCGGGTATCAGAACCTTCCAGTGATCGATACGCCTTACAGGTATGATCGGAAGATGAAGCCTGGTTTGAAGGAAAGCGTCAGGTAGCTATAGTTTTCAAGCGTCATCAGGAGTTTGATGTATGCTACTACTGTAACAAGGCCAGACATAGCTTTCATCGTGGGAATACTGAGTCGGTTCATGAGCAATCCAGGGGTTGATCACTGGAAAGCTGTGAAACGGGTAATGAGATATCTCAAGAAGACTCAGACATATACACTACACTATAGCAGAGATCCGTCGGTAGTAGAAGGCTTCAGTGATGCCAGCCGCTGCTCAGAGTTGGAGAGTGAGCGATCCACAGGTAGATTAATTTTCACAATGGGTAGAGCTGCTACATCGTAGAAGTCGAAGAAGCAGACTATGCTCTCTCGTTCCTCCATAGAATCTAAGTTCTTTTCACTTGATACCACAGGAAGAAAACATGAATGGCTTTCTAGTAGCTGGGGCACAGATACAGACGATTCTGATATACTGCGACAACCAGACGACTGCGGCAGTGGTATCAAATGATCTCTTCAATGGGAAGTAGAAAACTGAGCGATTAAAGCACAGGGCAGTGCCGATCTCATAAAAAGAGGTGTCATTATAGTGATTGATGTTCGGAGTCAGAAGAATCAGGTGGATCCGTTCACAAAGGGCCTTCAGCACCGGCTGATCGATGATACAGCTTGTAAAATAGGCTTGGAGTCATTCTGATATTATGGTATTGTAATCCTACCATAAAGTTTTATGCTATTAGTTCAAAGAGAAATCTAATAGGCCTCTAACTTTTGGTTCAAGGGTGGACCACTAACTGGGAAAATATCAGGAACAGTAGATACATGTCCTATGTGGCATGGAAAGGATACGGACCTACAACCACTGTTGTCTACTATATGTTTTCTGCAAAAAAATAGATCATGTGATGAGGATGGCTTAAACTTTTTAATGAGTTCTCAGGCAGAGTGAATGCTTGGTATGCTTTACAGAAAGCACGGTAGCACAGCACTACAAGAAGTGTAACTCCATGCTATAATAGGGTGAATCCACCATGAGGTTCCCTGGTAGGGGTAATGCCTCTGCTTTACGAGCCGTCACAGCGGCGTAGCACCGCAAATAGACAGGTAGCCTAATACTGTATGATTAAATTAAAGAGTTGTAGACATCACTACAAAGGGGAGGTGTCACAACCTGCACCCTAGAGTAAGGGCATGAGACGTGGGTACGTCCAGCCTACGTCGCAGTATCGGCGGTAGAACGCTGTCCTAGGTCACAACATCTAACAGTTTAAGGTAATAAGAGTTATACTTCCCGAATGGGGGTGACATAACAAAATATATCTCAATCACAGCTAAGGTGTAATACGATAAAATAGAATGATATAAAAGATGCAAGATCCAAATCCACAGGAAAATACAATAGAGAGAAGCTAAGTGTCTAGATAAACTCCACTAACATCCAGAATAATACAGATCCAATATATACAACTCAGTCTCCAATACAATAAAACAAGATAAGGATCTCTATGGAGCAACAGTCTCTACAGCTAAGGAATTCGACTGGAAGTCCGGATCGCAAGTGTCCTCTAAGGCTGTCCCATAGAAAGTATCTAAGTAGGCCTCCTCCTCGTCCTCTATAAAATTTTCAACAGGTCCAGTCAGGATGGGAACGAGCACATATCTCTCAAAACAGTTCATAACAGGTTAAGAGTATAAAACATGCAATAGAGTAAAATACAGGAAATGCTGAAAAGGAAGTACGGAAAAACAAGAGATATTTGTAACTGAAAGTAATACATGATAAGTAAAGACTGTAAGTGGCTAAGTGATTTAGAGTATAATATGGTTATGTAAATGGCTTAGGAGCACATAAATACAACTAAAAAGCACATGAATACAACTAAGAGGCATGTGAATACCTTCTGGGAATAATGATCACATAACCAATTACACTCACCCTGTCCCAATCAATACACAAGGATCCATTCAAGTTACATTATTGGTACATGAATACAGCTAAAGATACGTGAACTCATGTAATGAGTAGTATATGGGGCACATAATAGCACATAAAAGCACATGAGAACATGTAAATACATGAACTAGCACGAGTATAAGGAGTACCTGATGCACATGATAAAGTACATGAACATGAAATACCCGATGCACCCGTAGAGGGATAACATCTCAGGAAAGGATCCATATAGTACTAATCCGTGAAGATACGTGTCAGCATCAAGTAAAGTAATCTATAGCAAGAATATAGTCCAGACAGGTATGAAAAGATCAGAGAATGTACTCGCCTGGTATCTGAATAACTGTAGTAATGTACTGTCCGAGATGAAGTACCTGACTCCTAGTTAGAGCAACACAAGTCAAGATGTATACGAGGGATGATAAATAAAATGTACAATGCATCTGCATGCTGTCTAGGTCAAACTAGACTAAGGTCAATACTTGGTCGACTCTAGTCAACCACACTAGTCAAACTAGGTCAACTAGGTCAAGTCCTAGCCTAAACAAGTCTAACAAGTCTCACTAGGCCTAACAAAGCCTAAGCTAGCACTCACACAATCACAAGGCAATGTGAACCACAACAATGCATAATATAAAATAGATACTATATATAAATACATATCTTCATACATACATGCATATCCACATTACATACATATTTATGTATATAGGCATATGTTACATCATTCATATTTACATAGTTACATAGATATATACATTCATGCACATTTACATATATACTTTTATATATTATATATGTTAACAATCATTACAATGCATTATATTTTACTTATACCTTTGATTCATTCATTCATTCATATATGACATTCATTCATATGTGACATTCATTCATGCATTTATACATTCATTCATTCATGTTATCACTTTATACATACTTGATTCATGTATCCATGCATACATACATGGATACACAACATACTTGTATACATTTATACATGCTTACATTGTATACATGCATACATATATATCATGTATATATTACATACATGCCTACATACATATCATATATGCATACTTACATTCATTCATGCACCTATACATACATAGATGCATACATATATATTTGAATACATTATATACTTGCATACATTATATGTATACATACATAGATGCATACATATATATTTGAATACATATATACTTGAATACAGTGGACATATAAATGTCTGCATCATATATTCTACATTACCATACATGCTATCATTATATATTGTATTACATTATGTATACATTATGCATTCATATCTATCATTACATGTATACCTTTCATTCATATCTAGCATTCATTATATACTTTTATGCATACATTGTATATCATTCTTTCATTCATGCATTTATGCATTGCTTACATACATTAAATTGATTTCATTCTTACATGCTTGCATTCAACCATATATATATTAATGTAAAGAGGATACATATCATATATATATATATATATATATATATATATAAATATATATATATATATATATATATATATATATAAAATATATATATATATATATATATATATTTAATATATATATATATATTTTTTTATATTTAATACAGTAGAAACTCTATAAAATAATACACTTGGGACCACCAAAATTTATTAATTAAAAGAGTTATTAATTAATCGATAAATTAATAATTATTAATTTATATATTAATTAATATTTTATTAATTAAAAGAGTTGGGTTATCGCAATGCAATGGATGTCGAAGATGTTCTGACTCACCCAGAAGAAAATGTAGTTGCACAATTGTTGACTGATGAAGAAATTATTGAAAGCGTTATTGAAATTAATAAAGATGATATCGATGAAGAAGATGATGAAAGTTCTACAATAGAGCCCCCTTCGCGAAACGAAGCTATTAAAGCGGCAATCACATTGAACAATTTCTTGTTGAGCTATGAGAAAACAACACCAGAAGTTCTTACCATGCTAAGGAAAATTAGAGTCGAGATTCAAGGGGAAATTGATTTCAACAAAAAACAAAAGACAATTGAGTCATTTTTCAAGAAACCTTCATAAATCATTCATGTAATATGCTATATATAAGGAATTATTAATTTATATTTTATATGGGGTCTGAAGAAATTATCAAAAATGTATTATCTTATAATTTTAGCGAATTATTAATTTAGCACCCTATCCCCGAGTCGGGACCGGCCAAAAATATTATCTTAGAGAGTTTATTAAATAATCGAGTATTAATTTATAGAGTTTCTACTGTATATATATATATATATATATATATATATATATATATATATATATATATATCATTTCATTCATCTAACATATCACGCATCACATACTCTACATTTATTTAATATCCATACTACATAGGCTCATAGGTTACACAAAATGCCTATGTCGTATAGTCACTCTCTTACTTAAAATCAATACTGTAATAATTGGGCCTTCACTAAATTTTAAGATTAAAGTATGTTGTAGCCCTTTGTGTTAGTTTTCCAAAACTTTAAAACGGATCAAATTTTCGTATCCGAAAACTCCCGAAATCGCAAAAACACCGAAACGCGTTCGTCTTTCGTACAGCTGACACTCAAATAATTTTACAGGAAGTTTCAGAATGAATTTGGCTTATTAAAATATATATTTGGAAATCTAACTTTGATACGGTTCTTTTAAAAAAAAGGGAGATAAATCGTAGTTTTAAGCTAAAAGTTATGACATTTCTAAGTTGCTTTGGTTAATAAAAACGTGGATAAAAATTATGACGAATTTGGGTTGGCCAAGATACATGGATACCAACATAGGTATCCAAATGAAACTCATTCTAACCATCCTAACTAAGATCAATCCACTCTTTAACCAGTCTAAAACTGAATTTAAATATCTATTTAAACTATTAGCATACATACATACACATAGGGTATCCTAATTTGGGATCTATCAAGTACGACACAAGACAGATATCTAAAATCCTCAAAAGCTCCAAATGGCCTCAAATTTGAATCTAAATGGGACACATGCATGGGGATGGAACCTACGGATTCAAAATAAATTTATATGCAAAGGAAATTGATTTAGAGGATAGGTTTTACCTATTGGGAGTGGAATCCCAATGAATTCTTGAGGACACGGCTCCGATACGAAGATCCCTCAAAGTGGACACTCCTTTTTGCACTCCTCTTCTATTCCTTGGTAGCACCATGCCCTTGGAGAATGGGAATGATTGAGGGAAGGTTTGGTGAAGGAATGATTTGATTTGGAGATCAAATCATGGAATGCTCTCTAAAATTAGGGAACAAAAGGAAAT
>JANAVB010029448.1:0-35917 GCA_029216955.1 Iris pallida | reverse complement strand
TTTTTTTATTTGTTCATTTTTTCGTATTATATTTTTTATTTTTTTCCGGAAATATTTATATTGTCACCAAACATGGGAATGTAATTTTCCAGGGAATTAATTCCTTGAAATTTGATTCCTGGGAATATAGAATTCCGGCTTATAGTATTCCGCATACCAAACGTCTTCTAAGGTCAAATAGGATATGATCCCTACAGCAAATAGGGACTATAGGATGGGATCAAAATTCAACTTCCACACTCATTCTCACGGGCGGTTTGGTACGCGGGGAAAAAAAAAATTTATGCCCGAAAAAATTGGGATAGAAAAAACAATTCTCATGTTTCGTTTGCTCTATTCAAATTTATGCCTAGGAATTAAGAATGTCAGGATAAATTGTTACCCATGAAATATAGGAAACATATTCCCTAGCAAATAGGTGGTTATATTTTATTTTTTTCACTGGGAATAAAATCAATCAAAAACTTAACTTATTATCATTTTGCCACTGATTTTTTAAAAATCCGATACTTTCTCTCTCCTCTCTCGTGAAACATCTCTCTTCTTCGTTCTCTCTCTCTCTCTCTCTCCTCTCTCTCTCTCTCCTCTCGCGCTCGGATCTCTCGAGAGGGCTCTCTCTCTCTCTCTCTCTCTCTCTCTCGCTCCGATCTCTCACACACACACGCTCATCTACGTATGGATTTCTATTTATTCAATTTTTTGGTTTTTTGGTTTTTTTTTTTTTTTTTTTTTGGGTCAAATTTCTGTTAATTTTTATGATGTGTTTGGTTGCTAGATAAATTACATAGTGTGTTTAAAATTTGATTTTTTTTGGGGGAGATTTGGTGATTAGGTTTGATTTGAGATTTGGGTAATTTTTTTATTGATTCGGGAGAGAAATTTTAGAGAATTATTAGAAATATATATATTTGATGGAATATGTCTCCTGATTTGAATCAGCTTCTTCCTCGATCTCGATTGGTTGTTTAAAATTTGATGTCTATGATATGTTCGATGAAATGTCTGTCTACCTGTTGATGTGTGATTTGTGTCTGTAAATTATTTTTGAAACATTTCGGGATGACCCATTTGTTGGTTTTTGAGGCATTTCAAAATAAATTTACACAAATACTTGCATCTGATATGTTTAGGGAGTATTATATATAATTTTGGTAATGAACAAGTGGCCATGTAGTGAACAAGTGCCCATGTAAATCTAAATTATCATACGTAGTGCTCAAGTAAATCTCTAGCTCATCTCTATTTGAATATAATATCAACAATTATATGTAGTGCTCAAGTAAATCCAACAAGTTTAGTTAACAAAAGATTTATTATATATATTTGTTTGTTTAGGTTAAACAATATGTTATTAATATGTTGTTTATTTTTAATGTCAGAAAATAGACCGACTTTCTTTGACAAAAGATGGTACTAATCTATTTTATAATTCAACTGGATATGATGGATCGGTTGTTGTTATTGATGACTATGATATTTATTATGATAATTTTAGAGCTAAAAGCTACGAGAAAGAAAAAATGGGAGGATGCTTACAAGAGGCATATAGTGAGACATGTCAACTTAAATAGAATATTGTTTGAAAATGATCGATTGTGCATTGAGAACATCCGTATGGATCGAAGGACTTTCCACAATTTATGCCGTATGGTAGACTAGAACCAACTAAGAACATGGCAGTAGAAGAACAATTAGCTATCTTCTTGCATATATTGGCACAGGACGTTAAGAATAGAATAATACAAAGACAACTCATGAGTTCGGGAGAGACTGTAAGCAGAGTTGTTAACGAAGTGTTGCTCTCTTTGTTACGATGTCAAGCACTTTTGTTAAAGCGGCCAGAGCCAATCCGTGAAAATAGCACGGATGATCGTTGGAAATATTTCAAGGTAATGTAATTATACACTTATTTTGATTTTCTTAGGGTCTGCTTGGATTGAGGGTTAAGAGAGTTAAGTGAGGAAAAATAAAACCATGCTTGGTTTGAGGGTGGGGGTTTAGGAAGGAGAGTTATAGAGGGTTAAGTGAGGGTTTATTTCACCCTCTTTTGCCCATTTTTTAACCTCCCAAATCGGAGGGTTAACGAGGGTGATTGAGGGGTTTTGTTTAAAAAGTCATAAATACCCTTTATTTGTTTTATAGAATATCATGATTTTTTCTCTATTTTTTTCTCAACATGTTAATCCGTAGTTTCTTATTTTGTGAAGATATTTTGACAAGTTCTAATTAAAATTTCAATCAAATTTAATTTTATGACATATGTAATAAGATTATTTTGGTAACTATCATATTTTTATTAATCACCCTCTCACTCAAAATCTCCAATCCAAGCAAGAGTTATTAAACACCTCCCACTTAACTCTTCCTCCAATCCAAACAAGGTTCTATGTATTGACTCTACTCCCCCTCAGCTCCCCCTCATTTAACCCCACTTAACTCTGCTTATTTTTTTTCCCCTCAATCCAAGCAGACCCTTAGGGTTGTAGTAAATGACTGACTAGTTATTTAAATTGTTAAGAGTTGTTTTGGTGCCCTTGATGGGACTTATATCAAGGTCAATGTGCAATAGGGTGATATATCTAGGTACCATACAAGAAAAAATGAAATTGCCACAAATGTCTTGGGAGTTTGCTCTCCAGACATGCAATTTATTTATGTACTACCTGGATGGGAGGGTTCCACAGCTGATTCTAGGGCTCTCAGAGATGCTATTTCTAGGAGAAACGGGTTGGTGGTCCCTCGAGGTAAATTCTCTTATTGATATAGGTTGGTTGGTGATGAACTTTCAAAATTTTAGCACTCACTTTTTTTATTATTTAATCATAGGTTATTATTATTTATGTGATGCTGGGTATAACAACAGTCAGGGACGGATCTACATAGGGTCCAACGGGGGCCACGGCCCCCCCAAAATGTTTATTACTATATAGAACTTTTTACAAGTTTACAATATATATTAGTTTGACCATCTAATGTAAAAGGAATAAGTTAGCTCAATTGGTAATGCCTTGGGCTTTCAATTGAGAGGTTACAAGTTCAATCCTTACCTCTCACAATTTATTACATATTTTAAAAATCTTTTATTTATAATGTTTGCTTCCTTTTTTGTAACAATTTGAAAATATTGTCTTTATTTTTTTTGCTCATTATTGTTTGAAATTTAGTATATTTTTGCTATTGAAGTCCAATTAACATGACAACTTTAAGGATTTCTAAATGTAGTAGCACGGCCCCTTCATAATTTTAATCCTGGCTCCGCCCCTGACAACAGTGAAGGATTTTTGACACCTTACAGAGGTGAAATGTATCACTTGAAGTCATGGGGGACAGATCACTTGCCTGAAACACCTAGAGAATATTTCAACATAAGACATTCTCATGCTAGGAATGTGATAGAGAGAGCATTTGGGAAAGGAAGATGGGTGATCCTTAGAAGCAAATCATATTATACTGTCAAGACTCAATATAGAATAATCATTGCTTGTTGTCTTCTACATACCACATTCGACAACAAATGGCCGTTGACCCATATGAAGAGGAAGAAGAGCAAGTTGATGTTCCAGAATGGTTGGAGGGGGAGAGGATTAGATTTGTCGAGAGCTCAACTGCTTGGAGTGCATGGAGGGATAACTTAGCACAAGAGCTTTTTAATAGTTGGAATGGAAATTGATTTTTTTTTTCCTGTTTCTCTTTGAAATGTGAATGTTGTGTAATGACTGTAGCTTTATCAATTTTGGACTACCTGGGATGTGTTATGATCTAGGCTCTGTTGTGTTATTACAGAAGGATACATTGATGCTATAACTGATATATTTAATATAATTGGATATTAATCTCTGTTAGCAACTTGATGAGTGCTAAAGATACTTGAAGCTAACATGTGAGAGCTTTGTTTTGACTGAGATAATATTGGTCCAGTTTCTCAGTGTATGATACTATTTTGAAAAATATTGGTCCAGTTTCTCAAGTGCCTGTAGGCACTTTTGAAAAATATTGGTCCATCCTTCGTTATATTTGTGCTATTTTGATCTGGAAAATATTGGTCAAGTTTCTCGTTATATCTCGTTATATTTGTGCTATCTTAACATCACAATTTTCTTATGTTCTACCAACTGTAAGCTGCAAATGATGGTGAGAACCAATGCAAATTAAATTAACAAAACATTAATGCTGGGTTTGGGATCTGCTTATTTGATTACAATGCAATTATAATCAAAATTTGCATGGCATGTTGGCAATAGCTGATCAAAATTTGCATGGCATGTTGGCAATCTCTTTTAGCAACTTGTTTTAATTGAGAATGTTGTTGTCTGTGTTAAATAGTCTCCCATTTTTTGGTCATGTTCAGTTGTGTTTTTTTTTCTTCTTCATGTCTTCATGGTATCAGTATTTTGGTTTGCTCTTATTTTTTTTGTCTTCTTTGGTTGGCTGTATCTTGAAACCTGATGCACAACTCTGAACTTAAATGGCTCACTGGATACTACCCATGTAATAGTACTGGTTGCAAAGCTATCAAAGAGTCTTCATCTACTTGAATCTTCAAGATATTAAGAAACAGTAACTTTTCTTAGTTTCTTATATGCATTTCAATTTTGTTGCTCTAATTGGTTGTCACGCCCCAGAACCAGAATACTGGAGAGCGGGGGCAGACATAACCAGCTACGTATATGAAATGGAATCCATCTCTGTCACGCCCCAGAACCAGAATACTGGAGAGCGGGGGCAGACATAGCCAGCTACGTATAACGGAATGGGATCCACACCGCTATACGGTCACGGCTGTCTAGATATGTGAGGGTTTCACTACAATCCATCAGTCTTTTAAGGTCATAAAATAGCCTATTGTCTCAATCTCAACCAACTAATAATAATCACAAGATATCAGATCTCCAAATATACAATTGTAAGGCGTCCCAAACATTACATATCCAGATGATCATGAAGCTAGTCGTTTACAAAATGTGAGGACTAGCAAGAGTTCAGTCATACATGATCAACCCCCGGAGCTTGTCAATCATGTTACAGCCCGTAGGCAGACAGTAAGTAAGTACAATCGAGCTAACACTTGCTCGTCGGCTAAACGCCTCAAAAGAATAATTTACAATATTACAGTGGGAGAACAAAAGAAACCCACTCGATGTCCTGGTTACGCCTCGTGACCACCATCGGGCTGGAAAGCAGGAAGATCCTTTGGTGCTGCTCCGGTATCTGGCCATACAAAACCAGCTGGGTCAGACCCCAGGAAGAGCAAGTGCCACAAAGGAGGCTTCACTTAGAACTAAAGCCAGCAAATTAGCACAATAATATAATTACATAATAAGAGACAGTAATTTAAGAAAAAACATGATAGGTAATTATAAAAGACAATCTTGCATCGAATCACTAAAAGGCAGGACATATGGAGAAGCATGTGAGGATGATATACGATGAGATAACCATGGAACTATTCAGATAGCTAGGTTACAACCCGTAAACCAAACAAGGACCGGGGTTGTAACCCTTCGTCTGAACGGAACTTGGTTTCTCTCACCATTTATCGGCAAGATAAATATAAGAAATCAGGTCAAGTAACAATTTGGAGTGACAATCATTATAGTGACAATCTGGAGTGACAATCATTATAGTGACAATCTGGAGTGACAATCATTATAGTGACAATCTGGAGTGACAATCATTATAGTGACAATCTGGAGTGACAATAATTCAATCATTCTGGTACAATCTTGCAATCAATCAATTATAGACAATACCATACCGGACTAGACTCCATCCAATCAATCACGGCCAATCATTGCCTACGGCTTTCTACATTAACTAACTAGGGTTATCACAATCCTAGTTACTAGCAAGATGCAATGAGATGCTCCAAGTAGTCACAGGCCCTGCAGCTATCCAGGTTATTCAGGCAATCATTATAGTGACAATTTAGAGAGTACAATACATTAGAGTGACAATAGAGTTCAATCATTTAAGTGACAATGGCAGGTGCCCCACATAACAGTGGGCTGGAAATGTGCCCTACTCGTCGGCATGCTACAAGTCCAAACATTTGCGGCCGGGATAACGGGATCGCCTGTAACTGAAGAACATCTCTTCATGTCTAATAAATTATACTAGTCATTAACCTTAGTCCATTTCAGTAGGTACTCCTGACCGTGGTACTCAGGAGTCCCCTCCTAGACATGATGCAAGACAGGACTGGATTATTTGTACAAGCACAATCGTCCACGGTGTCAGGATTAATTAAACAGATCATGTCATGTCAGGTAGCCGTCGCAACAGCTATTCAAGATATATCAGGTCAGGTTATCATGCCAAGTGTACTTTGTCAGGAGTGCGCCACGGCGGGCTACTATCAGGTCATGTCAGGCTATTATGTCAGGAGTGCACCACTACGGGTCACTATCACGTCATACTCAATTATCAATTCCAAACATATCAAGTAATTTCGTGATTATCAAGTTCAGGACAAAAGGCGTAAGGATATAAAATGGACGTTAAATATCTAATAAAATATCAATATACAAGGCTATAAAAGATCAAGGGTAATCAGGCTACGCTCAAGTCAGGCTACGCTCAGGTCAGCATACGCTCAGGCCATACGCTCACAAAAGGCAGCGTATGCACTCCATACGACTCCTCGTCGCACAAGTCAGCGTATGCAAGCCATACGCTCACAAAAGGCAGTGTATGGGGTCCATACGACTCCTTGTCACACAAGTCAGCGTATGCAAGCCATACGCTCACAAAAGGCAGCGTATGGGGTCCATACGACTCCTTGTCACACAAGTCAGCGTATGCAAGCCATACGCTCACAAAAGGCAGCGTATGGGGACTACGCTGCATTAAAAAGCGCGCGCAACTCAGTGGCACAAGCTAAAAAGCTCGAGCACTGCTCACTGTCTTCTCCAAAAAGCAAGAACTCCATGGATTGAACCTAAAACTTCAAAAGTCCATAACTTGGTCAAAATAAGTCCAAATCCAACTTTTCAAAGGTCAAAATTGGGTAGAATAAAATTCTCTACATCATGGAACCCTCAAAACTTGAAAACAAAGAAGTTTGATAGATTAAAACCACCAAAATCCGAAAATAAGCAATTTCTAGATCTACGAAAATTAAAGCTTTAAAATAGAAAATGACAAGTTCTAATGTGTCTTAGAAACATGAGGAGAAGCTAATGGAACAATAAAAATGAGTTCTCTTGTGGAAGCAAGTTGCACTTGCCTAGACCTCTCTCTCCTCTCTCTGGTAGGTGAAAGAAATAAATTTGGAAGAAGAAGAGAAATTATGAAGAGAGAGAATGAAGGAATGGATTAATAAAGGGGGTTGGTGGTGGTAGGTAGGGGGTTCACCATATAAAACCAAACCCACACAAATCGAACCGAACCAAGCCGAACCAACCCAGGAATAAACCAAGCCCAAATAAACCAATGAATCATTAAAAGTAATTAAACTATCAATGACAATAAAACTAAGCCAATGCAAAATAAACCAAGACAACTAACCATGAATAAATAAAATATGGGTCCAAAACACGTATACGTACACTAAATACGTATCACGAATTTGGGACATTACATCCTACCCACCTTAAAAGAATTCCGTCCTCGGAATTTAATCAAGAGGCTAGAGATGTAAGGGAAAGCTATTATATCATAAGCAATCTACCACTACCAATCAATCATACAATCATTCATGCAAGCAAGGATTCGAAGCGTAAGGCATAAGGAAGATATTAAACCTTACGAGTCAAACCAGCCGGGACGACCTAATCAGATATCATCCTCATGCTCCCAAGTTTGACTCTCCCAAAGAGGGATGACTCTAAGCAACACGGACTGAACTGATAGTCTTGTGCTCGAGTCTCTCTCTTTGGTCAAACATGGACACGGGCCTATCCTCATACGAAAAGGTTGGTACCAATAACCAGTTTCGAATGACCTAGGATATGGCTCGGGTCCGAGATGTACCGTTGTAATTAGGATACATGAAATACGTCATGCACCCCGCATAATGACGGTAGAAAAGCAAGATGAGAGGACACATATACCTCTCGGCCGATTCTGAACCTGAGCCTGGGCTAGGGCAAACTGCCGCGGGTCCTGTTGCTGGAAAGTCTGGGCCTGAGTCGGCAAGGGCCTCGGGAACGGGAATTGCTGTTGCTGGTGAACTGGAGCTGGTGCTGGTGCTGGTCCCCCAACAGAGGGACTAGATACTGTCGATGCTGAATCAACTCTGAAAGGGCAGGACCCCACCCTATGGTCCGGTGCTCCACACAATAAACACAATCCCAACGCCTTGCGACACTCTGCTACCACGTGTCCAGGCTTTCTACAATAAGAACAGCCCACGGCGGAAGACTGCGCTTGCTTCTGTTTCTGTGGAGAGTACGTCGGGGTTGAGTGCTGGACCGACGTAACTGAAGCTGCTCGCCTCGGAGCTCCAATAGTTAAAGTTCTGGCTGCCGGGGCTGGGGCTAAAGACTGATTCATTTGACTATGGGACCGCTTCCGACCTCCGGTCCTGTCCACTATTCTCTGGGAGGTATACTCGTGCCTCCTTGCTGCTCGCAACACCGCATCGTAGGTCTGATGTTCGAACTGTTCTACTGCCAATATAATCTCCAGGTGAAGTCCCTGTTGGAACCTCTGTGCTCTGTCAAACTCGGTTGCCACCAAGGTGGGAGCAAACCGACTGAGTCTGGAAAAGTCGGCCGCATAACCGTCGACCGTCCTCCCCATCTGCTTAAGATTACTGAACCTAGTCTGCAAGTCATATCGAGCCACTGCATCATAATACTTGAGCTGGAACTTCTCGCTGAACACTGCCCATGAGACAGGTGTTGCCAATCCCACTGCTTGTGCGGCCCACCAACTGCGGGCTAGATCCAATAACTGTAGGCGCACCACAGCCACCTTCTCGTGTAACGCCCCAGTCCCAAAATACGTAGGACTAGGAACGTAGACATGCCAGCTGTATTCATACGAAGTATACTCCAATATATGGAAGCCTCGTATAAATACATAAGCTGTAAAATGCAGTAGAACCATAACTAATCTCATCCACACAGAATAAATGAATAAAAGACATCATATAAAGATAATGAATTGTCTTGATACATTATGTTGGGCGGAGACAAATCCACTACCAACAAGTAAAGGAAAAATACATGGAGAATGAAATAAATTTGGCGAGCGAAGCGAAGACGATCCAAGCGCAATCATCCTCGAAAATAGAGATAGTCGCGGCTAGAGTTAGAACACCTGCGAAGATAATAGCACACACCTGGCAAGACAACCAGGTCCTCAGAGGAACGTAACAAGACACATAATATCATGCCAATAACTGAATAAATAAAGCTCAACAGAAAACTACACAAATAAAGGTCCTTAACCATTCTATGTGGAGATGCATTTTGAAGACAACGTTCCACACAAGGGCTCCCCAAGCTAGAAACACGGCACGTTAGCGTTTCAACCAAGTCACTAGTGGCGTCTAGAGAAAAATAAATGCACGGCCCATTAGCACTCGAACGAGAACTAAGGGGCGTCTAGAGAAAAATAAATGCACGGCCACTAGCTCTTGGGTGAGTCACTAACGGCAGCTAGAGGAAAGTAAATGCACGGCACATTTGTGTTTCAACCGAGGCACTAGTGGCATCTAGAGAAAAGTAAATAAATGCACGTCCACTAGTCTCTCGACTGAGTCACAAATGGCATCTAGAGAAAAGTAAAGGTGTGAAAGCCCCTGCGCCTAATAACTGTCTCCACCCTCCCCATGCACTACTCGTGCTGAATCCACACCACGATATTTCTAATAACCGCTAAGTCTTCTAGACAACTATAACTATTTAGCAGTTATTGCCTATCGCACGGCATGTGCGCACCGATGGCCAGTCGATACGTACGTCCGAGATCTATATGAGACTCGTGACTCGTGATACACAAGTGTCGGGCCAATGAATGCGACACAAACAAAGGTGGTCCCTTAACTCTAAGCCATATGCAACTAAAATATAATAATTTGCAAGTACAATTTATATTTTCTAGAATAAAAAAATATATGCATGATCTTGAGCAAGAATTTAAACAGTGAAGGCAAGGTGTCTTGCCTGGTAGAGTGCCTGGTGTGCTGCGAATATCACGGTGGTACGAACTGCAACTTCGGTGTAACAACTACACAAGGTGACCTCTGATGGTGGCACGGATCGTGTCATTTAGTCCGGAATAGTCAAATTGGTTAGGTATGATATAGGGATGTTCGAGGTTCGCAAGAAGATGGAAAGAATTTGATTTGGTTATGGACAAGAATAGATAATCAAAGAAATTTGTAAAATAAAATATTTATAACTCTTAGAAAATATTTTTATATGATAGTTGGAGACTAGGTTTTTACCAATCAATTATTTTTTTGTAAACACGGAAATTCATTTCGGGGCTAAGCTCTTAATTTGGTTAAGCTAAAATTTTGGGTCAACAGAATACCTCAAAAATATAATGATAATATTTTAGGCTTCGAAATCTAGTTTAAAATTACATGAAGGGTCCCATAAAAATTATATTTTTGCCACAAATAATTTCTAAGAAACTATTTGAATATACGTACTTAAAATCCTTATAGTTAATAATTAATGCCACTAAAAATAACAAAATTTAATGATAATAATAATACTCTAATATTAGTAATAAAATAGCTATTAGTAACCTTTATAAAAATAAAACAATAATAATTTAAAATATAATAATAGTCATATATATAAAAACTACAGTTAACACCAGCTTCAGTAATATAAATAAATACAATATAAAAATTACACTAAAACAAACAATCAAAACAAAAATACATAAAATATAAAAAAAAACATAAAAATAAAAGAGACTGAATGGCTGGCTCTCTCATTCGAGAGAGCAGCAGTTGCCATCTAAGTGAGAGAGGGAATAAGAGGGAGTGGGTGAGAAGTCGAGAGAGAGAGAGTGATCGAAAAAGGAGAGGGGTCGGGGGAAAAGGAGGCGGGCGGCGCGATCTCGGCGAAGGGACGGTCGGGCTCCGGCGGGATAGTGGTGTGCGGCGCGCGCTCGGCGCGGAAGGACGCCCAGGCGGCTAGGGCTAGGCGATGGGGCGGAGGCGGTTTCCGGCGCTAGGGAGTGGAGGCGGCTCCGCGCGTGTGGAGGCTAGGGCGGAGGGTTTCACGGAGAACGGGGAGCGGCGGATCGGTGGGCGTGGGCGGCGGTCGCGGAGTTAGAGCCGGCGGAAGGGAAGTTGGGGGTTCGGGGTGCGGTCGACGAGAGAGGGGTTTGGGCGCGGAGACGCTGGAAGACGGCGAGCGCCGAGATGGTCGGACGTCTCCGGCGACCGGGCTGCACCCGTGGAGGCGGATGGGGTTGGACGGATTCGCGGTGGCGCGGGAGTCCACCGGCGGCGGCTCGGGCTTCCCGTGCGCGCGGAGGACGGGCAGACGGGGTGGAGAAGGTCGCCTACCTGGTGGAGACTGTGGCTGGGTCAACTCCGGCGGTTGCCGAGCGCGGCAGAGGTGAGTCATAGTCGATTTATTTGGTTGTTTTGTTGGCGGTGGGTATGTGTGGTGGTTGGTGATTTTTGCTGGGTGTTCGGAGGCCGGCGACTAGGCTGACGGTCGGGTCTGTGATGTTGGGTGATGAGGTCGTCCAGCGGTGGTTCAATGGTGATGCTGGCGAGGGGAAGGCTGGTGGTTGTGACAGGTGTATGGTGGCGGTGATTGCCGGGGGGGGGGGGGGGGGGGCGTCGAGGGAGGTCGGTGGCGGGTCTGGGCTGGCAGGACGGTGGCGAGGCTGTCGTGGGTCGGTGAACGGAGGAGAGCAGGGCTGTAGGCAGTGGCCTAGAGGAGAGGGCCGAGAGGCTGGGTTCGGTGATGGCGGGGACGGATTATTGGCTATGGTGGTGATGGCTGGTGTTGGGTTCTCGTGGTGAGGGCAGGGTGGTGACGATGGTGGGAAGACGTGGGCAGAGAGTTAGGGTTAGGATTAGGGTGTTGGCGGTGGTTAAGGTGTTGTGTCGGATACGTGTCCTGCGAGACACGAGAAGACGTCGAGTCCGGGGTTGTCGGACTTGGAGAAATTTATGTATATGTATAAAAGAAATAGTAGAAGGGAAACAAAAAGGATGGGTATGGACACGGACACGAACACGAACACGGACACGAGGCACTGCACTTTTGTGGTGGAATTTATTTGTAGAGACAATTTCTAAAAAGTTGGAGGAGTACCTGTCTATTTATAGGATGTGGGAATTCCCAATTTGATATGGATTAGAAATAATTTAAAACCCAAGAATAGATAATGCGTAATTTAATTTAAATCTATTTAAATCCAAATCTAAATATAAATTCAATTCAAATTTAGATAAATCTAATCTAAATTAGTATAGATAAATTATATTTCCAAATCAAAGCTATTTAAAATATTTTCAAATGCAAGCCAATAAAAATAATCTTTTCAAATCTACTACATCATATTTAATTCAATTTAAACCAAATTAATATTTTCAAATACTTTTTTCGGATAATAAAATATTAATAATAAATAATTTCGAAAATTATAATAATTATTTAAGTATTAATAGGAAATAATTTTAAACTATATTTTTAATAATTTAAAAAAAAAGTTTTCGAAAATAAACATAAATAATCAATCTTTAAAATACCTTTTTGCTAAATTACTTTTAATAAAAATAACTATTGTATATATTATTTTGAAACTATAAATAATAAATAAAATATTTTTCTAAAATATGTATGCTCGCACATATTCGCACTCGTCGAGCAAAATAAAATTTCGTGCGCGACGTAAAATACGACTACGCGACGTACAATACAAAATTTTAAATCCGTACTAAATTTAATAAATAAAAAATAATAGTAGAAATTTAGGGGTTTTACATCTCGTCTTCTGGAGTCTTCGCGGCTTCGAGAATCACCTCTATATCCTGTAGCCAAGCATCGGCAGCAATGGCATCCTCACTGTCATTGAAGAAGGGAGGGTTCAGGCGCTTGAAACTGTTGACCGCACTGTTCCCTCGAGGACCACTTCTATTCAGAGCATCTTCCACTGCCTGGTGCAAGGCATCGCCTCTACGATCTTGGGAAGCTAACAATGATCTGATGAGACCCACCAAAGTGCCATCATCAGGATCTGCAGGCTGGACTGGCTGAACTGGCGGCTCTCCTCCAGTAGGTACGACTCGGGAGGCTGCTCCTGAGTGCTGGGCCTGATCTTCTGGTTGCTGCTGGTCCACGGGAGGTGATCCGCCTTGCTGATCAGCAGGTCCAGGTTCAATGCTGCTGAAGAAGACGACATGGGAACAATAAGGAAGGACCAGGACAGATCAATGATTACAAGCATGTGATCAGGACAAGAATTTCAGGAATCAAGAGGATACTAGCAGAGATCAAGGGCGAGTACCGATTGAGACATCTATTCGGTAAACCCTCACACATCTTGATTAACAAGACCTGCATGGGCCACCACTTAAACCATGTCACGCCCCAGAACCAGAATACTGGAGAGCGGGGGCAGACATAGCCAGCTACGTATAACGGAATGGGATCCACACCGCTATACGGTCACGGCTGTCTAGATATGTGAGGGTTTCACTACAATCCATCAGTCTCTCAAGATCATAAAATAGCCTATTGTCTCAATCTCAACCAACTAATAATAATCACAAGATATCAGATCTCCAAATATACAATTGTAAGGCGTCCCAAACATTACATATCCAGATGATCATGAAGCTAGTCGTTTACAAAATGTGAGGACTAGCAAGAGTTCAGTCATACATGATCAACCCCCGGGGCTTGTCAATCATGTTACAGCCCGTAGGCAGACAGTAAGTAAGTACAATCGAGCTAACACTTGCTCGTCGGCTAAACGCCTCAAAAGAATAATTTATAATATTACAGTGGGAGAACAAAAGAAACCCACTCGATGTCCTGGTTACGCCTCGTGACCACCATCGGGCTGGAAAGCAGGAAGATCCTTTGGTGCTGCTCCGGTATCTGGCCATACAAAACCAGCTGGGTCAGACCCCAGGAAGAGCAAGTGCCACAAAGGAGGCTTCACTTAGAACTAAAGCCAGCAAATTAGCACAATAATATAATTACATAATAAGAGAGTAATTTAAGAAAAAGCATGATAGGTAATTATAAAAGACAATCTTGCATCGAATCACTAAAAGGCAGGACATATGGAGAAGCATGTCAGGATGATATACGATGAGATAACCATGGAATTATTCAGATAGCTAGGTTACAACCCGTAAACCAAACAAGGACCGGGGTTGTAACCCTTCGTCTGAACGAAACTTGGTTTCTCTCACCATTTATCGGCAAGATAAATATAAGAAATCAGGTCAAGTAACAATTTGGAGTGACAATCATTATAGTGACAATCTGGAGTGACAATCATTATAGTGACAATCTGGAGTGACAATCATTATAGTGACAATCTGGAGTGACAATCATTATAATGACAATCTGGAGTGACAATCATTATAGTGACAATCTGGAGTGACAATAATTCAATCATTCTGGTACAATCTTGCAATCAATCAATTCTAGACAATACCATACTGGACTAGACTCCATCCAATCAATCACGGCCAATCATTGCCTACGGCTTTCTATATTAACTAACTAGGGTTATCACAATCCTAGTTACTAGCAAGATGCAATGAGATGCTCCAAGTAGTCACAGGCCCTGCAGCTATCCAAGTTATCCAGACAATCATTATAGTGACAATTTAGAGAGTACAATACATTAGAGTGACAATAGAGTTCAATCATTTAAGTGACAATGGCAGGTGCCCCACATAACAGTGGGCTGGAAATGTGCCCTACTCGTCGGCATGCTACAAGTCCAAACATTTGCGGCCGGGATAACGGGATCGCCTGTAACTGGAGAACATCTCTTCATGTCTAATAAATTATACTAGTCATTAACCTTAGTCCATTTCAGTAGGTACTCCTGACCGTGGTACTCAGGAGTCCCCTCCTAGACATGATGCAAGACAGGACTGGATTATTTGTACAAGAACAATCGCCTACGGTGTCAGGATTAATTAAACAGATCATGTCATGTCAGGTAGCCATCGCAACAGCTATTCAAGATATATCAGGTCAGGTTATCATGCCAAGTGTACTTTGTCAGGAGTGCGCCACGGCGGGCTACTATCAGGTCATGTCAGGCTATTATGTCAGGAGTGCACCACTACGGGTCACTATCACGTCATGCTCAATTATCAATTCCAAACATATCAAGTAATTTCGTGATTATCAAGTTCAGGACAAAAGACGTAAGGATATAAAATGGACGTTAAATATCTAATAAAATATCAATATACAAGGCTATAAAAGATCAAGGGTAATCAGGCTACGCTCAAGTCAGGCTACGCTCAGGTCAGCATACGCTCAGGCCATACGCTCAGGTTATACGCTCACAAAAGGCAGCGTATGCACTCCATACGACTCCTCGTCGCACAAGTCAGCGTATGCAAGCCATACGCTCACAAAAGGCAGCGTATGGGGTCCATACGACTCCTTGTCACACAAGTCAGCGTATGCAAGCCATACGCTCACAAAAGGCAGCGTATGGGGTCCATACGACTCCTTGTCACACAAGTCAGCGTATGCAAGCCATACGCTCACAAAAGACAGCGTATGGGGACTACGCTGCACTAAAGAGCACGCGCAACTCAGTGGCACAAGCTAAAAAGCTCGAGCACTGCTCACTGTCTTCTCCAAAACAGCAAGAACTCCATGGATTGAACCTAAAACTTCAAAAGTCCATAACTTGGTCAAAATAAGTCCAAATCCAACTTTTCAAAGGTCAAAATTGGGTAGAATAAAATTCTCTACGGCATGGAACCCTCAAAACTTGAAAACAAAGAAGTTTGATAGATTAAAACCACCAAAATCCGAAAATAAGCAATTTTTAGATCTACGAAAATTAAAGCTTTAAAATAGAAAATGACAAGTTCTAATGTGTCTTAGAAACATGAGGAGAAGCTAATGGAACAATAAAAATGGGTTCTCTTATGGAAGCAAGTTGCACTTGCCTAGACCTCTCTCTCCTCTCTCTGGTAGGTGAAAGAAATAAATTTGGAAGAAGAAGAGAAGTTATGAAGAGAGAGAATGAAGGAATGGATTAATAAAGGGGGTTGGTGGTGGTAGGTAGGGGGTTCACCATATAAAACCAAACCCACACAAACCGAACCGAACCAAGCCGAACCAACCCAGGAATAAATCAAGCCCAAATAAACCAATGAATCATTAAAAGTAATTAAACTATCAATGACAATAAAACCAAGCCAATGCAAAATAAACCAAGACAACTAACCATGAATAAATAAAATATGGGTCCAAAACACGTATACGTACACTAAATACGTATCACGAATTTGGGACATTACAATCTCGCTATACGGTCATGGCTGTCTAGAACATGAGGGTTTACTACAAGCCAACAGTCTCCTATGGTCATGAACAAGCCTAGTGTCTCAATCAAAAGCAAGTAAGTAAAGTCACAAGATGTATGATCATTAAATATACAATAATAAGGCATCCCAAATATTACATATTCAGTTGATCATGAAGCTAGTCGTTACAAAATGTTAGGACTAGCAAGAGTTTAGTCATACATGATCAACCCTAGGATCTGTCAATCATGTTACAGCCCGTAGGCAGACAGTAAGTAAGTACAATCGAGCTAAACAGGTGCTCGTCGGCTAAACGCCTCAAAAGAATATTTTTGAAATAGAGTGGGAGAGCCAAAAATAATCCACTCGTTGCCATGGTTACGTCTGGTGTTCACCATCGGGCTGGAAGGTCGGTAGATCCTCTGGAGCTGCTCCTAAATCTGGCCATACAAAACCAGCTGGGTCAGATCCCAGAAAGAGCAAGTGCCACAAAGGAAGCTTCACTTAGGAACTAAAAACCAGCAATTAGCATAATAACATAAATAAAAGTAAGAACTGGAAATAAAGAAAATACATCAGGATGATATACGACGAGATAATCATGGAACTATTCAGATAACCAGGTTACAACCCGTAAACAAAACAAGGACCGGGGTTGTAACCCTTCGTCTGAACAGAACTTGGAATTCTCACCATTTATCGGTAAAATAAATACAGGCATTCAGGTTATGCAGTGATCTGGAACAGAATCAGGACAAGACTAGACTGGTTAGACTCCATCCAATCATTTCACGGCCAATCAAGAATTACGGCTTGATACTTTAACTAACTAGGGTTATCACAGGCCTAGTTACTAGCAAGATGCAGTGAGAATCATCCACAGCCACAAGCCCTGCAGACCATCCAGGTTACCCGGGTTGAAAGATTAGAGTTGAATTCAGGTAGGTACATCGTCCAGGAAACGAATGTACCCTTAGGTAGCTTGAAGGGTGCAACACATGACAGTGTGCTGAAAATGTGCCCTACTCGACGGCAGGCTACAGATCCTAAGGCGTTTCCAGGTAACGGGATTGTCTGTAGCTGGGAGATCTCTTTATGACTAGTGTATTAATCTAGTTATTTAGCCTTAGTCCATTTCAGTAGGTACTCCTGACCGTGGTACTCAGGAGTCCCCTCCTAGACATGATGTAAGACAGGACTGGATTATTTGTACAAACACAATCGCCCATGGTGTCCAGGACATTTATACAGGTCATGTCATGTCAGGTAGCCGTCGTAACAGCTTATCAAGATATATCATGTCAGGTTATCATGTCAAGTTCACTGGTCAAGAGTGCGCCACGACGGGCCACTATCAGGTCGTGCTAGTTCTTTGCCACACCATGTCATGTATGATTATCATTTCAATCATGCCAATCAAATCGTGTTTTATCAAGTTCAGGACAAAAGGCGTAAGAATATAACATGGGCGTAAAAATATACAATAGGGATTTACAAGACATGGGCAAATAATAATAAAATAATAGTACACAGGGCTATTGGAGAGCCATGCGGCTCAGGCACATGCGGCCAGGAATGATCTCATGCGGCTGGAAAAAGAACAGCCAATGCGGCTCAATAGGGTCAGGCGCATGCGGCCAAGGAGAGAATCCATGCGGCAGCAGCTCATGAGGCTGAGGGTCCAAAGCTCATGCGGCTGAGAAGAAGGAAGCATATGCGGCCAGCGGGAAGAGAGGGTGCATGCGGCTGAGATGAATTGGGTCCATGCGGCTGAGATGAATTTCTTATGCGGCTGGGTCAAGTAAAGTCCTATGCGGCCAGCGGAAAGAGAGGGCGCATGAGACTAAGTCAGAGCATTCATGCGGCTGGAAGAAGCGGGGTGCTCATGCGGCCAGGGAGGGCGCATGCGGCTAAACGGGTAACGTCTCATGCGGCTCAAGAAGTGCAGAGTATATGCGGCTGGGGATTGAGCGAGTTATGCGGCTAGATGAGTTCGAACCTCATGCGGCTCAAGAACTTCCAGCCATGCGGCTGAATAGAACACTTGCCGCATGAAATATTCATGCGGTCAAGTCAGCACAGTTCATCTTCTCCAAAATTTCAGAGAAGAAGAACACCATGAGAGCCAAGTTCTCAAGCTCCATAACTCCATCATCCGGAGCCCAAATCCGAACTTCCATAGGTCAAAATGGGGTAGAACGAAATCCTCTACAACATGGAACCCTCAAAACTCAGAAATAACAAGATTAAATAGATCAAAACCCAGGAAATTCGAAAATAAGGTAAACTTAGATCTACAAGAATCTGGCCATGGAAAGTAAAAATGTCAAGTACTAAAGTAAGTTAAAATGCTGTAAGGAAGAGAATGAAGCAATAAAATTTAAGTTTCTCCATGAAGCAAGTTGTACTTGCCTAGATCTCTCTCTCCTCTCTCTGGTAGGTGAAGGAGTAAATTGAAGAAGAAGAAGAGTAATGAAGAGAGAGAAAGAAGAATGGGTAATAAATACCAAAGGTGGTGGTAGGTAGGGGGTTCATCCATGGTTCATGATGAACCAAAACAATCCCAACCGAACCAAGCCAACCCGGGCCAAGAATAAACCAAGCCAAGCCATGAAGAAAACTAAACAAGGAATCAAGCAATACAAGATAAAATACGTACACGTATTCCAAAATACGTAATACGAACCACAGGCATTACAACTCTACCCACCTTAAAAGAATTCCGTCTTCGGAATTTAATTAAGAGGCTAGAGAGACGAGGACAAGCTATATTAATCACAAGCAAGCTATAACTAGGCAGGCAATCACTAATTCAAGCAAGGAATCGAAGGCATGAGGCATAAGGAAGATATTATACCTCACGAGTCAAACAAGTCGGGATACCGCGATCGGATGTCATCCTCACGCTCCCACGTTGACTCACCCAAAGAGTGATGACCCCAAGCAACTCGGACTAACTTGATAGTCTTGTTCTTGAGTGTCTTCTCTCTTCGGTCCAATATAGAGACGGGCCTCTCCTCATACGAAAGGTTGGTACCAACAACTAATTCCGAATGATCCAGGACGTGGCTCGGGTCTTGGCGTATTAATATCAAAATCAAAAGATAACCGTTTGAGAACTTGTCATCTTGCCTTGCACGAGCGCAACTCCAGGCTTGTGCGGCATCACGCCTTAGCGAGGACGATCGAATCGGCAAAAATTAACATCGGGGACGAACGTTGCCGACTCGGGGCGTGACAAATTGGTATCAGAGCACAGTTATGTTTCCTCGAATTTTTGAAAGATGTTTCATTGTTGGAATGTCCGTTGCGATGGCTTGATTGAATGCTTGTCGGCATGCTGCGTGAAATACAAGTTCCATACAGGTAAGCCCGTAGATATTTTTGAAAAATACTAACGGGTTTATACTGTTTGTAGGAATGACTAAGCGAGATAAGAAAATCGTCGGCCCAACAACCCAAACTGTAGATAGTACGTCGAGCACAAAAAGCACCGAGCCTAGCGAGACGACTATGCAAAAGATGCTACAGTTGATGGAACTGCAGCAGCAGCAGCTTCAGACACAATTCAAAGCTCAATTTGAGGCGCAACAAAGACAGATGAATGCCCTGACTCAGATAGTGAACAGAATGGCGGGCAATACCAAGACGACGGACGAAGAGCCCGAGGAAAAGCAAGGTGATCAAGAAGAAGACGAGGAGGAAGATGGCTCCCCGCAATTGATGAACTCTCCTTCCATGTTCAAAGTGAAGGAGTTTCGCAAAATGAACCCGTCAAAGTTCAATGGCCGAGCAGAGCCCGGCGTGATAGTAGGATGGCTCGCAGAGATGGAGTACTTGTTCGATCTCCTCTGCATCGAAGGGTCCCAGAGGGTGGCCTGTGCGGCACTACAGTTACAACTTAGAGCACATGACTGGTGGGCGGCAAAGAAACAAGAAATCTGTGAAACCGATTCAAACAAAAAGATTTCTTGGGAAATGTTCAAGACAGCCTTCCTTGAGCAGTACGTTCCTCGTGCCATCCGCCGACAGAAGGCGGATGAGTTCATGATGTTGAGACAGGGGAATATGAGTGTCGAAGATTATGATACAAGCTTCTCGAAACTTGCAAAATTTGCTGGCGCCTTCCTGCCCAACAAAGAAGAATGGTGCGAGCGTTTTCAGCAAGGCCTCAACGAAGAACTGCGTAGGGACGTCATGAACCAACGGTGCCAAACTTATCGTGAATCCTACGAAGCCGCACTTGATAGCGAGCGGATCTTTGGCCGTATGTCACAAAGGGCCGTGCCTGTCGTTCGCAACAACTTCAACAAGCGTCCTAACGACGCCGGGGGATCGGGAGTATCAAAACGTCCAAACACAATTGATAACCGAGGCCATGGCGGACCACACTGCTATAGATGCGGTAAGCGCGGGCATCGAGATCCCGAGTGTAGACTGAGAACATGCTTCAAGTGTGGCGTGGTAGGCCACGTAGCAACGTTTTGCCCGCAGAATATTCAGAATCAACATAACCCACTAAGGAACATTCCGAATTCGCATAAAGCGCCGACACTGCATGGCGCAAATACGGTGCCCGTCAATCAACGGAATCAACGCCATGGGGCTCAAGGCCGAGTTTATGCATTAACTCGGGACGAGGCGGACGCGTCCGATACGGTTGTAACAGGTATATTACTCTACAAAGATATACCTGCTCGAGTCCTATTCGATTCGGGTGCGATGTAGTGTTCTAGGGTTTGGGATTCAAGTAATGTGTGCGAATTATCGTGTTCAAAAAATTTATTCATCAACCCTAAAGTAATTCTAAACCTAATTTATCAAATCTTTTTGGAGATTTAACAATGATTCTTTGATTTGGAAATTTTTTTTTAGAAAAATGTAGAGGAAATTAGGGAAGAACATACCTAGACTCCGATGATTGGTTCGACTTGCGTGTCATCTCTTGCAATGGAGTGGTGGAGGAGAGAGTTGTGGAAGAATTTGAAATGGAGTGATGGAGGAGTGGTGGAGAAGAGAGTAGGGTTTTGTGAGAGCTTTTCTTTTGGTGGACAGCTTTTCTTTTGGTGGAGAGAGAGAGAAAAATGAGAAATGGGGAGAAAATAAGGGTTTGGGGGTTGGACTGCCCCCAAGCAACTTGTGGACAGCTCCCAGCAAAAGTTTCACCTTCTTGGACTGCCCCCAAATAAAATTGGTGGTGCCCTTAGAAAAAACCTTGAATTAATGCAAGAAAACTCAATTGATTCAGACAATATGTACTTGCATATTGTCCAAGTTCCAATGCTAGTCTTCAACTCCTCCTCCTATGTGGGTTTAGCAACCACAACCCAAACCTCAAGGCTTCTCCTAGATCCCTATGTTTAACTCCTAGCTTTAGGTCCAAGAAGAAAATGAGAATAAATGAAGAAGGAAAAAGTGAAAGAATGAGAGAGAAGGGGAGTTATAAGTGAGGGAGATGAGAGTGTTTTTGAGCCGCTAGATGGCTGCCAAGTCACTAATCTCAACCCCTAACCAATCACAACCTACATGGAAACTAAATGACCAATGGGTAATGAGTTAGCCTAGTCAACAAGCTGCTTAGGCTCAGCAACATGTAGATCATATTATGTCTGCTTAAGAAAAAAAATCCATGTCTACTCAAGAAAAAATCCAACTTCTGGAGGATTCATGGTATCCATTTTACACGCGGGACCTAGTACGGATATAGAATAATGCCTAGAGGATATCTAGGGGTACAGGGTGGTCTCCTATATAATTATCTTATCGAAAATTTAAATCCATATTAGACTACATAAATCACTTAATCTATTTTAGAACTATCGTCTGCCTTACGGACGATCTATCCGTGTGGCTCTCGAACTCTCGTAGAAAATCAATAAATAGGTTACATGAATCCAATATCGAATAAGGGTACTAGCAATATAAGTACATGATACCGAATCGGTACTGTATATATGATAAATATAAAGATACAAGATACATATAAAATTAAGGCTTAGTTGCAACTTGATACCCTCAACTATTCTAGTTTTTGAAGTTGATACCCTAACTTTTTTACTCGACAATTTAATACAATCAACTATTAAATATTTTCAGCTTAATACCCAATAATTAAGAAAAGACAAAACTACCCCTACATTCTCAATCCACCGACCCTGATGTCCCCTCCCTCGGCTACCCCCTCCCCCGCTGGCTGCACCTGCCCCACCATACCGTCTTACCATCCCTCCGCCTGCCGCACCACCCCCGCCTCCTCCCCTCTCTCCGTGTGTTGCATCTGGCAGAGGGGGGCATGGTGGTGCAGTCGGCGGGGGAAGGGGTGCGAGTTGGGTGGGGCGACGACGGGATGGGTGGGTGGGGCGGGTGCAACCAACATGAGAGGGGGGGGGGGGGCAACCGAGGGAGGAGGGGTGCGGCTAAGGGAGAAGAGGGAGGGGATATGCAGGGACAAATTTGTCCTTTATTTTTTAGGATATCAACTTGATGCATATCAAAGTTTAGGGTCTCAACTTCAAAAAGTAAAATAGTTGTGGATATCAAATTACAATTAAGCCTAAAACTAATACTTGTATAAATACGGATAATGGAAACAGAGAGTGATAATGGAACTTTCATTTTGGGATCCATGCACTTTATCTATGTAGCGGATACTCGAATTTGGTTAACTTAATTCATGTAGCTTGCATTTATTTTTGTATTTGTGTTAATGGGTTTGCTCATGTAAGACTCTAGTCGGACATGCATACGTTGGATTTATTTTCATAACAATCTTTCTATTTCCAACATGAATATTATGCTAGTTTCATCCACTTCTTGTTAGTCCCTTGGCGAACAATCGATGGAAAAACACGAGTTCAAAAACAATTGTAAAGACAATGTTTCCAGCAACAACACCCTAAAGAAGGTGATGTTGTATTACGAGAATCTAAAGAGATTTCGTAATATTTCTCGAAGGCAACAGAACCGTATAACTTCTAAAAAGAAGCGACGGTATTCTCGAAGGCAACAGAACCGTATAACATCTAAAGAGAAGCGACGGTATTCTCGAAGGCAACAGAACCGTATAACTTCTAAAGAGAAGCGACGGTATTCTCGAAGGCAACAGAGGAAGAAGAAAGCCTGCTGGGGTGAAAGATCACCGGCGCTCAAAGCTATATCCGCCTTACGGACAAGCCTCCAGGAACCAGCAAGTTCGAAGAGAACTTTAGAACGCTGGCCAAAAATGTCGACGACTCCTCGGAATAGCAGCAGCACTTCTCTCTCTCTCTGGAAATTCTCTGATTATTTTCTGTCACCATAGAGAGAGGAGATGCTTCTGATATTATAGGCACGAGATGGACTTTTCAAATTCTGAACGCACGCCCTGGTTTAATGCCAGATCCGGATTTTCTGGATCTGAGCCATTTCCGGATCTGAGTCCACAAGACCCGCGGATGTTACATAATTTGAACGGCCCACTCGACCCGCTCGACCGCTCGACCCGTACGACCCGTACGTCCCGTACGCTCAGTACGCTCAGTACGCCCCGTACGCCACACAGGCCGCGCAGAGGCTCGCGCACGAGCGCAACTAAAGCGCACAATGCGCCTAGCGACGAGCTGTCGTGCTAAGTGCAAAGTGCCATCAAAAAGCCACATTAAGCCTCAAAAGCCCATTAGCCCAAGCCCAAGCCCAAGTCCGAGCCCGAGGCCGAGTCCGAGTCCGAGTCCGAGTCCGAGTCGCTAAGCCCCTTCGGGGCTTAGCTCCAATCTATTTTCATTTTGGCCAAAAGTTGGTTTCTTATTCTCACCTCTATGTAAAATCCCCCCACATGGCACCCTCCATTGGGCCTCAACCCATGTGCATCTCTTTATTCCTTCATAATAATATATAGAGATACATATTGGTGTGATTTTTCGATGTGGGACTATCGTTTAACAATAGAATATTGTGAACACACACACAACACATAGAATAAAACACCAACAATCCCCCACATATCTCTATATATATGAGTTAAGCGTTCCACATAATAACTGTCCATTATGCATTAGGATAGATGTCGCTGACGACTTGAATCTTCCCGCATGGGTTGAACAACAGTATGATACAAGAATGGACTATGCCTTTAATTCTGTACCACAACTGTAATTTTTTCCACTCACATAATGTAGTTATCTGTGCTTCTGGCTGCACATTAAAGGCCTTGTGCCAGCCTGGATTTCAATGTATGTATTTTGGGCGTCTACAAATTTACCCTCAAAAAACGGCCTATTTTTCTGTCCATGCATTATAGGTGAGTTCTTTATTAAAGAGACATGGCATGAAGCGTCCAACGCTTCCTTTGCGGTGCTACGCCGCTATGACATGGCCTTAAGCCGAGGACCTTACCCCGAATCACCGGGAATCTCATCGTAGTGTCATACTACCCGTAGCATGAGGTCTAGCCCCTTTGTAGTGCCAAACTACCCAGCATGAAGCCTTACGCTTCTGTGCGGTGTTACGCCGCTACGACATGGCTTGCAAGGCCGAGGCTTTATTCCTAGCCGGGTTTACCTCATTGTGGTGTCGTGCCACCCGTAACATGAGGAACACCTCCTCTTTGTAGTGCTGACTACATCCCTCTTTAATTCAATATACAGCATTAGGCCAACTGCCTATTTGCGGTGCTACGCCGCTGTGACTTAGCTAACATAGCCGAGGATTTACCTCTTTCGAGAACCTCATGGTGGAGTCACCGCCACACATAGCATGGAGTCACACTCCTTGTAGTGCTGTGCTACCATGCTTCCTGTAAAGCATAACAGACCTTCACTCAGTCTGAGAACTCATTAAGGCATTATGCCATCCTTCCCACAGGATCAATTTTCCGTAGAAAATTTATAGTAGACAACAGTGGTTCTGGGTCCGAAACCCTTCCATGTTCCGCAGAACAAGTACCCACTGTTAACTAATATTTTTCCAGTCAATAGTCCTCCCTTGAATCAAAAAATTAGATATCTGGTAGATTTCTCTTTGAACCAATAACATAAAATTTATTGATAGGATTATAATAACACGATATTAGAATGCCTTCAAACCCATCTTCCTTGCTGTGTCCTCGACCAGCTGTCGTTTGAGGCCTTTCGTGAACGGATCTGCCAGGTTCTCCTGACTCCGAACATCGATCACTGCAATGACGCCTCGTTTGATGAGATCGTTCACTGCTCTATGCTTTAACCGCACAGTCCTCTTCTTCCCGTTAAAGAGTTCATTTGATGCTACTGCTGCTGCCGCCTGGTTGTCACAGTATATCGGGATTGCCGGTATCTGAGCTCCAACCACTGGAAGATCATACATGAGCTCCCGAAGCCACTCTGCTTCATCTGTAGCAGCATCCAATGCAAAAAATTCAGATTCCATGGAGGAGCGAGATAACATTGTCTGCTTTTTCGATTTTCACGATATAGCAGCTCCGCCCAAGGCGAATATGAATCTACCTGTAGAATACTCGCTCTCCACCTCTGAACACCAGCTAGCATCACTGAAGCCTTCCACTACTGACGGATCTCCGCTGTAGTATAGTGCAAATGTCTGAGTCTTTTTTAGATATCTCATAACACGCTTCACAGCGTTCCAGTGTTCAACGCCTGGGTTGCTAGTGAACCGACTCAGCATTCCCACCGCAAAAGCTATGTCAGGCCTTGTGGCGGTAGTAGCGTACATCAAGCTTCCGATGACGCTGGTGTACTCCAATTGCTTGACATTTTCTCTCGAATTTGGCTCCAGCTTCTGATCACTCCGGTACGGTGTATCAATTATAGGAAGATCTTGATACCCGTATCGAGTGAGCATTTTCTCAATGTAATGAGATTGTGACAGTGCTATTCCCGTGCCTGTCCGGATGATCTTGAGCCCCAAGATAACATCGGCATCCCCCAAGTCCTTCATACTGAACTTGGTCGAGAGAAATTTCTTTGTCTCTGTGACACAGCTTAAATCCGTACCTAGGATTAGCATGTCGTCAACGTATAGACAAACGATAACTCCTCTTCCGTCAGCAAACTTAGTATAGACACACTTGTCTGTTTCACTGACCTTGTAGCCATTTGACCTTATCACTTTGTCAAACTTCTCATGCCATATTTTGGGAGCTTGTTTCAAACCATACAGAGACTTCATCAACTTGCAGACTTTGTCTTCCAGACCTCTGACGACAAAACCTTCTGGTTGTTGCATGTAGATCTGTTCTGTCAGCTCGCCATTAAGGAATGCCATTTTCACATCCATCTGATGTATCACTAGTTTGTGTATTGCTGCTAGAGCAATTAACAATCTGATGGTTGTCATCCGAGCTACTGGAGCATAAGTATCAAAATAGTCGATCCCCTGTTTCTGAGCAAACCCTTTGGCCACTAGCCTGGCCTTGAATTTGTCGATGGTTCCATCTGCTTTCATCTTCTTCTTGAAGATCCATTTGCATCCGATGGGTCTTGCTCCTTCTGGCAGGTCAACTAACACCCATGTATTATTGGAGGTGATTGAGTCAATCTCATTGTCTATCGCCTCCTTTCAGAATACAACATCTCTGGTCTTCATCGCTTCATCATAGGTAAGCGGATCTGCTTCCACATGATAAGTGACGAAGTCATCTCCGAAGTCTTTCGGCCTCCTTACTCGCTTAGTTGACGGCTCAGCGAGTTCTGGTTCAACTGGTGTCTCTTCGACAATAGCTTCTTCTTGGACTACTGGTTCTTTGAGGACTTCTGTCTGCTTTGCACTCTCATCATTCTCCGGAAGATCCGCGAGAATAATATTTTTGTGCCTTGCAAACTTGTCTTCAAAATATTCAGCATCGCGAGATTCAATGATATGATTTGATTCTATATCAAGGAATCTCCGAGCATCACTCTTCTCGGCATAACCCAAGAAGATAGCCTTAGTGGTCCTAGTCCCCAGCTTCTGAATCTTCAGATCTGGGAGCTTCACGTAAGCCAGACACCCCCACACTCGAATGACATTCAAGTTAGGTCTGACTTTGAACCAGAGTTCATAAGGTGTTATGTCCGAAGTTGCATACGGTACTCTATTGAGAATGAAAGTAGCCATTAATGCAGCTTCTCCCCAGAAGCTCTTTGGAAGACCCGCAGTCAACAGCATAGAGTTCATCATCTCTGTCAACGTTCTGTTCTTCCTTTCTGCTACTCCGTTGGATTGAGGAGAGTACGGAGCCGTCGTCTCATTTATGATTCCATGTTCTTTACAGAATGATGAGAAATCATGAGACCGATACTCCCCGCCTCGATCACTCCTTAGCCTTTTGAGTTATTGTCCAGTTTGCCATTCAGCCTCGGCCCTGAACTCCTTGAACTTCTCGAATGCTTCATCTTTAGACTTGAGCAGGTAGACAAAAGCATACTTTGAGAAGTCATCGATGAAAGTAATAAAATACTTCATCCCGGCTTTTGTAGAGAATTGCTTGAAATCACAGATATCTGAGTGAACCAACTCCAGAAGATCTGTGCTTCGATGGACCCTGTGAAAGGGTTTCCTTGTGATCTTCGTCTGAGCACACACTTCACATTTCTCTACCTTACCCCCACACTTGGAGATAAGTCCTAGGCTAGACATCTTGTTAATTCTTTTACAATGAATATGTCCTAGCCTATTATGCCACAACTCAAAAGAATAGTTCAAAGTAGAAATAGCATTAATATCATTTTTCTGGGTTACAACAAGCTGAATTTTGTGCATTCCTTCAGTCTGGAAAGCTTTTCCGAAGAATGTACCCTTCTTGGACATCACCATCTGGCCAGCATTGATGTCCATCCTCAAGCCTGCGTTACAAAGCAGGCTCCCAGAGATCAGGTTCTTAGCAATTGTAGGAACATGCTTCACTCCTTGAAGCGTCAGAGTGTTCTCCGATGTGAGTTTCAGCTCCACCGTCCCGATCCCCAGTACTTCAGCTTGTACCTGGTTTGCCATTATGACTTTCTCAGAAGTTGGCTCATAGGAGTCGAACCATTCCTTGTCTGAGCAGATATGACATGTCGCACCAGTGTCTATCCACCAGTCCGAGTCAACCCCCACATTTGCAACCTGCGCTATCATTGCAACCAGATTAGTAACCAAAGAAACCTTACTAGGCTCACCTTTTTCTGGTTCCTTGCAGTCACTTTTATAGTGGCCCTTCTTGCCACATTTGTAACAAGTCACATGGGACTTGGACTTCTGATTCTTGAATGAAGGACTCTTCACTTTCAGATTAGTGAAGTCCTTCTTCTTCTTGTGAGGAGAAGCCGCCTGCTTCCCCTTGTACTCTCTGGTTTGGACCAAATTTGCTTTCGCCAGTTGTTTGGACAGAGAATCCATCTTCTGTTGAGAGCGCATCTCGTCCTCAACATGGATCTCTTGCAAGAGATCTTCCATACATATGTCCAGCTTCTTGCGGTGCATCCTTGCATAGAAGTTGCTCCAACCCGTAGGAAGTTTAGAGACGATTCCTCTAACGACAAACTTGTCGACAAGAGGCATCTTCTCGTCATCCAACTTTTGGCGCAGCTTCAGAAACTCCTTTACTTGGGGCAGCATAGCCTTCTCATCTTCGAAGGTCCACTTGTGGTATCTTTCAACCAAGAAGATCTTGGACCGATTCTCGTCATCTTCGTACAATTTCTCCAAGGAGTCCCAAATCTCTTTGGCAGAATTCTTCTTGGAATAGGACTCTGCCAGAGAGTCTTCCATGCTATTGAGAATCAACAGTTTACAGATACTGTTTTTTCTAATCCATTTTGCCTGCTTGGACTTAGCAGCTGCAATAACTTCTGCGGTTCCGGTTGTTGGAACGATCGGTTCTTCCTCATTCAGCACGTGATCAACTTCCACGAGTTGAATGTTTAAGGTTACTTTCCGTTTCCAGATTTGGAAATGTTCGCCGTCGAATTTCTCCAACTTGTTAAAGTCGGTATTGACGAGCGATGCACGTGAGTTATCCATCTTTTCGATATAGCTTTGAGATTGTTAGTCCCTTGGCGAACAATTGATGGAAAAACACGAGTTCAAAAACAATTGTAAAGACAATGTTTCCAGCAACAACACCCTAAAGAAGGTGATGTTGTGTTACGAGAATCTAAAGAGATTTCGTAATATTTCTCGAAGGCAACAGAACCGTATAACTTCTAAAGAGAAGCGACGGTATTCTCGAAGGCAACAGAACCGTATAACTTCTAAAGAGAAGCGACGGTATTCTCGAAGGCAACAGAGGAAGAAGAAAGCCTGCTGGGGTGAAAGATCACCGGCGCTCAAAGCTATATCCGCCTTACGGACAAGCCTCCAGGAACCAGCAAGTTCGAAGAGAACTTTAGAACGCTGGCCAAAAATGTCGACGACTCCTCGGAATAGCAGCAGCACTTCTCTCTCTCTGGAAATTCTCTGATTATTTTCTGTCACCATAGAGAGAGGATATGCTTCTGATATTATAGGCACGAGATGGGCTTTTCAAATTCTGAACGCACGCCCTGGTTTAATGCCAGATCCGAATTTTCTGGATCTGAGCCATTTCCGGATCTGAGCCCACAAGACCCGCGGACGTTACATAATTTGAACGGCCCACTCGACCCGCTCGACCCGTACGTCCCGTACGCTCAGTACGCCCCGTACGCCCCGTACGCCGCGCGTGCAAAGTGCCATCAAAAAGCCACATTAAGCCTCAAAAGCCCATTAGCCCGAGCCCGAGCCCGAGCCCGAGTCCGAGTCCGAGTCCGAGTCCGAGTCCGAGTCGCTAAGCCCCTTCGGGGCTTAGCTCCAATCTATTTTCATTTTGGCCAAAAGTTGGTTTCTTATTCTCACCTCTATGTAAAATCCCCCCACATGGCACCCTCCATTGGGCCTCAACCCATGTGCATCTCTCTATTCCTTCATAAGTAATATATAGAGATACATATTGGTGTGATTTTCCGATGTGGGACTATCTTTTAACAATAGAATGTTGTGAACACACACAACACATAGAATAAAACACCAACACTTCTCAGTATGCTTATAATTTTTTTTGTATATGTGGATGCGATTAGTTACTTGTCTAACATATAATAATCGTGCATTGGTCACTTTCTTACACGGAGTACGCTTCAGTGGGTCTAGTAGGATTGTATCCTCATGTAATCTTATTAGTTGGTCATTGTCATGTTCCCTTTCCAAGTTTTTTGAGACCGTGGCGTGACAAATCCATTCGATTTCTCACTTCATCTAATTTTGTTTGATTTTAAAATTGTCATTTTTACTACACCCAATGTAAAATATTTTGGATGAATATCGATCACAAATCTGTAAATCAAGATTTCGTTTTAACTATACCCGATTTTTGTCGATTTCATAATCACAAAATTTGACCACACCCGTTATAAGTGATTTTGTAATCGAACAAAATCAGATAAAATCAAGCCATGACCGCACCCTTAGAGCATCATTAGTAAGGCCCATCCCATTTTCTACATTCTAGATTTAGAATGGAGCTCATTTTGTAGAATAATAAGTCTTATCCCTAGTCACAATTTCTACAATTTCGGTCCCAACCCATCCATGGGTGCTAAGGGTTGGGCCTCCCAATTTCTAGATTCTAGATTGTAGAAACTCGTTTTGTAGAATAGTAAGTTCCAATTTGGAGCCCAACTTTCTAGATTCTAAACTTTATATTATTTTTTTCCTACATTAATTTTTGACCACACAATTCTTGGGACCGGAGCTCACTTTATCATTTCCTACTATTCTCATACAAACTCAATCCATTCTACATTTACCTTTTTTTTTAAAATTTTGGACTCCAAATTGCATTGGAGAGTCCCAACTACTAATGATGCTCTTATAAGTGTATAGGACATGATATCAATATTAAGATTTATTTTTTATTATCATCAATACTATAGCAATACTTTTTGACGTCACACAATTCTTCAAATATTAGATTAAAATTTGAATCTCGTGGATTGCTCCCATAGAACGAAGAAAAATCAGGAGCGCTTTTTAATGTCACGTGGATCTCTATTGTGTTGAAAGCAACTTGGTCCCAAGTGTTGTTGGAGTGATAGAGACAATTGCACAAAACAATATTTTTTTTGAAAATATATTAATGTATAGATTTGTATTTAGCTATTAAAAACAATTATGCCTTATGCATTGATTCATGATGATGAAGGGATCATCCATGACCCCCTAATAATTTAATATCATTATCATGACAATGCTCCTATACAGACCGTAATTTTAAACCGTAATTAAAATTACTGACACGTGTCTGGACTTTGTTGGTCCGGATTTAATTGTATCGAAGGATGAGGATGATATTATTGATTTCGGTCCGGCCAATCATGATCGGATACGTTTTATTTTTTTCGGTTTCGATTTGGCTGTCGGACTAACAAGTATTATTGTTGTCATTATACCGCCACTATTCTTAATAAATTTGCAACATTACTACAACTTTCTTTTTCCTTTTTTAGCAAATATTAAATACCTTTTCCCCAGGGGTATTTTGGACTAAAAGTTCAGACAATGATATATACGTGCCTCCAATTCTCACAGAACGTAGAGGGGTCATGGTGGGGCCCACGCAGGCCGTACTCGTGCCAGTTGTGCAGCGCCAGAACTGAAAAATTGGCCTGTGGGAGTAAATAGGAGTGATGACGTGGACATTTACAGTTATGCACACACTTTTTTTTTTTTTTTTTTTTGTATTTTAAGTTGAGTACCCCTATGTTTACTATTTATTACACTAGTTTTCCCTACTTTGAAACTAATTATACAAGCTATCTCTACATTTTATATTTTTTAGAAAAAAAATATAACCCTAATTGTTTATATTTTAAAAATAAAACATAAAGAAGAGGGGGTGTTCCGTGTAATTATTTTCAAACTAGGGAATGTCTCTGTACTATTCATGAAACATAGGAGGGTGAGTGTATTTTTTATTATTAGTATAACCCACACTACCTACACGTCCTTGTAGTTGAGAGTCGTCCCATCTGGAGCCACAAACACCGGATAATTTATGTATGCAATTTTTTTTTTACAATAATTAAAGGTGCACCCCACACAATTACATTAATGTAATGTATCTCCCACTTTTGATGAAAACCGTCCTCTACTAGTGGTCAACTGGTTTGACAAATTTCTTTTTGACGAGAATACCCTCGGGTTTTTCCCTTTCCTCGTTTTTTTTAATATATTTTCATTCGAATCTGTCATAGATATATTTTTAGAATTTTTGATATGTGTTTGTAGATAACACCATGTACCTCGTTCAAATATAATTTGAACTGAATATATTTTAGGATTTGTTATATGTTCAATGAGTTGGAAGGGTTTTAGATTTTTCTTTTCTTAACAAAGTGTGGAGGTATAGATTTTTTTTTGATTTTTTTAATTATTATTTAGTGAAGGATATACATATGACTTGGATGGTTTGGATGGTTCATTTTTCCGAGCCGCATTATTATAATAGTAGAGATACATTAGAGATATACAAACACAATTTTCTAGGTTTTCTAGAAAATTTCATATAGGAGGATAAAACTAGGTATATTTACGTAAAAAAAGGAGGATTTTTAAAAAAATTGCAAATAGGAGAATGTGACGCCATCCTAAAAAAATTTAAGAACCCGGCGCCATCTTAGATGGCGCCTAAAACCTACACATTATCCGACGCCTAAAACCTACACATTATCCGGCGCCATCTAAGATGGCGCCCAATTGGAATATCAGTTTTGGCGCCATCGCCTAAGAGCCAAATTCAAATATTTTCTTTTTCATTTGAAATGCTTGATTGTGATTTGCTGAATTTTTTTGGGTGGCTCTTGTCCTTATTATATATTTTGTGATATTATTAATAGATGATTTGTTATTATCTATTCAAATATGTTATTATCTATAAATAAAATTAAACGGGGACATCAAATCAAATTTTATTATTATCTAAAAATATAAATATTGGTTTGGGTTTTTATTTGGAACTGGGAAATTAATTTTATTTATAGATAATAATAAATTTTGATTTGATATTTCCCACTTAATTTTATTTATAGATAATAAAAAATTTGAATAGATAATAATAAATCATCTATTAGTAATATCAAAAAATATAACAAAGATAATAATAACTCAAAAATATAATATGGATAATATCTTTATAAATAAAAACCAAAGCCAATACACTAAAGGGTGTGTTTGATTGCAAGGTGGAAAATACGTAGAAAAGAAATTAATTCCATGGAATTATTTTTCTAGGAAAAAAATTCCGTGGAATTTTAAAATTTTCATGGAAAACTTAATCTGGTTGTTTGATTGTCATTATTTTCCACGGAAAATAGTTATTTTCCATGGAAAATAATATTTTCCTATGGGTTAGACAAGTTTTATTTTCCACCATTTTAGAAGAAAATATGGAAAATGATAGTTTTTTGGAAAATAATTCTATGAAAAATATAAGCTATCAAACACTACAATTGGTGGGAAAGGTGAGAATATTTTCCATGAAAAAAAAAACCCAATCAAACACAGCCTAAATCCGAAAAAAATCAAACCAATAGATAATATCTTTACAAATTTCTTTCTTTCAAAAAATTCCAAACTTAATTCGTTTTATCTAATTTAAATGAATATATTAACATGAAATTTTCTGGAGGGTTATTGAAAATTTTCCTATTTATAATTTTTGTTAAATCCTTCTTCTTTACGTAAATATACCTAATTTGATCATCCTGTATAAAATTTTATGTAGTTTTGTGTTTGATTAATTGATTGCAAGGTGGAAAATATGTGGAAAAGAAATTAATTCCATGGAATTATTTTTCTAGGAAAAAAATTTCATGGAATTAAAAAAAAAATTTCATGGAAAACTTGATTTGGGTGTTTGATTGTCATTATTTTCCATAGAAATAGTTATTTTCCATGGAAAATGTTATTTTCCTATGGGTTGGACAAGTTTTATTTTCCACCATTTTAGAAGAAAATATGAAAATGATAGTTTTTTGGAAAATAATTCCATGAAAAATATAAGCTATCAAACACTATAATTGGTGGAAAATTTTTGATGGAAATATTTTTCTGGAAAAAAAGTCCAATCAAATTAGTTCAATTATTTAAGAGGCCTCTAGGTCACTCACAAGAGTTGCCGTAGGTTCAAGGGACTTGAATGCAAAAAGCCCAAAAAGTGATGAAATGGACGAGGCAATGTCCGTTTCGAACCCAACTCCTCGGCCTCTATCCATCTAATCTGAACCTGGACTAAAAATCTGTACAGATCCAACCCATCTAGTCCCCCCTCCTGCCCAACCATCCAAATCAAAATTCACACCTCATCATACAAGCCACCACCCCCCCCCCCCCTTCCTCTTCCTTCTACTCCGACCACTGCATATATATTCAATGGCGGCTCCAGCAACGGCGTCTTCCGCCGCTAGAATCTCCGTCGCCGGCGGCTCTCTCCGCCGCCTCCGCTCCTTCTCCCCAAAGAACACCGGTCCCTGTCCTTCTCCCACAAGCAGGGCCGCCGCCTCTCCTGCAGGGCGATCTACCGGCCGGATATCCGCGTCCACGACGAGGGACAGCCGGAAACCCTAGACTACCGCGTCTTCTTCCTCGACCAATCCGGAAAGAAGGTCCTCTCTCTCTCTCTCGCCCCGTCGCTTCCTCTCGAGATTGCTTTCTTTGTTGAGCGTTGGGATTTTTTTTTTTTTTTTTTTTTTTTTTTTTTTTTTTTTTTTTAAGGTTTCGCCATGGCACGACGTCCCGCTGCAGCTGGGGGACGGCGTGTTCAACTTCATCGTCGAGATCCCGAAGGAGTCGAGCGCGAAGATGGAGGTGGCGACGGACGAGCCCTTCACGCCGATAAAGCAGGACACCAAGAAGGGGAAGCTCAGATACTATCCGTGAGTCCCCTCGTCATCGTCTCGTCGTCGTTCGTTGCAATGTGCTTGCTCGGATCGCATATGATTACTTTTTTTTTTATATAAAACAAGTGATTGATTAATTAGTTCGATGTAGTGTTCGTTTCGTAGGACGCTTGGGAAATGCATGCTAACGGACCGACCGAAGCGTTGCTCTAGGGCCAAAAATATGCCAAAGAAATATCTTACATTGTTTTTTTTAGATGCCCGGTGTTACGCACGGGACTTTGTGCACGCTGCATTGCATGTTTTTTGGGCCCACTGTCCCCAACTCCCACAAATGGAAGGACTAATACTCCCCGTGGGCCGTGGCTCGATCCACTGATCATCCTCCACCCAGCCATTGTCTTATGCCTCTCCCCGATAATCACAATGGTCACTCGAGTTCAGCAGATCTTACATTGTTTGTTATAGTGTTCCTCTACTTTGTGACGAACTATGTTGCACGATAGAATAATGACACACAACACGTATGTTGGTGTGTCCAATACGCGTCAACACGGCGCTGATTGTTTTTCATTGTCCGTGCTACCTAGGTGGCGAACACGTACACAATTCAAAGGGCTTC